>JAPEBW010001216.1:0-28407 GCA_027405785.1 Ophiocordyceps robertsii | reverse complement strand
CCGCCGCCTTTTTTTATTATACGGCTTTATAAGATTCGTTTTACTTCTTACTTATTTAAGTAAAGTATCCCTTTATCTTAGACTAGTCTTAAGTATATAGCTAGCTTATCCGCTAAGCGTAGTTATACTACCGAAACGACTAAATAAATATTAAAGGACCTTTTTATATCTAACTAATATATAAGCTATCTTATTTTAGCGGTAACCTTAAACGGCTTAATACGTCTTTTTTAAAGCTTCGCTAGTCTACCGTCCGCGATATAATAGCTTTTACTAAGCTATAACTAGACTTAATCGCCGGGCTTAAATTCTAGCGGGCGGTGTTTTTTATCATATCTATCCTTTATAGCGGCTTAAGTATAAGCGATAGCTAACCTAGCTTCTTCTTATAAGACTTCTTAGTTTTATAGGTATAAGTAGTTATTAAGGAACTAAAGGCTATTATCTATTCTTATCCTTATAATAAGCTTACTAAGGGCCGTATAAATTACTAAGGAGAAGGAATTATTAAGGCTAAACTAAAGGGCGACTAGTATATCGGTTTAGCGTAAGTCTAGGAAATTAGCGGTAAAGAATTATAGCGCGATTTTTATAGTTTAGTTTCGCCTTTTTAATAGGCTATCGGTTTAAGGGTACTAAGCGGTAAATATAAAAAGCTTCGATCCGAAGGCTTACTATAAGGTCCTTTAAAATACTAAGGTAAACTTTATATCTTAGTTAAAGATTATCCCCTTCGGAATCTCTTAGTTAGCGCGGAGTAGTTTAGTATATAACGCTCGTGCTTAGTCTTTTACTATAAACTAGTTATTGCTTAAAATAAGGAGATATATTTTTAAGAATTTATTTATTATAGTTAGTAAGATATTAAAGAAGTTCTTTACGGGATCTTTTTATAAGGATTATTTAGCTTAAACTACTAAAAGCCCGGTAATAAAGTCTATTACTATTATATAGTATAGAACCGGCGGGCTTTAAATCGGGATAAGCTATCTTAGCGTCTTACCTTAATCGGTTTAGTTATAGTAGTAAGTATTATAGCTATCTATAACCTCGTCTATATATCTATTAAGCCGTAGGATTAAGAAGCTTTCGGATAGGTCTTATTATATACGTATATAGCCGGTATAAAAGTATTTAGCGTAAGCGTTTTTAACGATCTCCTTAGCGTAGGTCTTAAGGATATATAGTCTCCGGCGTCCGTTATTCTCTATAAAGTATAGCAACCCTTATAACTAGAGGAATAAGAGTCCGGGGACCCCGTCTTTATTATTAAGTTACGCTATAATTTTTACTTACTATATATCCTCTATATATCTATCGATTATTTTTTAGCGGAGCGGTAATTCGATTAATACTTCCGCGTAAAGGAATATACGGTCCGTTATCTTGTCTTCTTAAATACGTTTTAATTCCCCTTCTTAGTTTAAGGATACTAGCCTATTATCTTAGTGCGGTAAACGTAAGAGCGCGTCCGGCATAACGTTTTTAATACTTAGGATATAGCATACCTTAAGCGGGAATTAGCTTAAGTATTAAGACGCGAGGACTAGCTTATCGTTAGATTTTATACTAATAAAGAATAAGGATTTCTAGTATATAATTCTATAAGTACTCGTATAGTTAATAAAGATAACTACTTATAGCGTTCTTATAGATAGTATTATAGTGCGTAGCTTATATACTGCTTATACTAAACCGGCTACTTTAAGTTCCGTAGGCTAATATTAAGGTTCTCCGCCTTAAAAGGCGCGGCTTAAGTAAATAATAAGCTAGACCTTAGTTTAAGCTAATAGCGTCTTTCTATCTTATTTTATGCCTTTTTTTAAGTAAAAAGCTATAGCCGCTACTTTATATTCTTAGGATATATCGATCTAAATAAATAGTTATTAAGCGGGGTTAAAGTAGTAATTCGTCTAAGGCTTAGTAAGTTTCTTAGTTAAAATCGCGAAGGCCTTTTCTTCTTTTAAAGTAAGCTAGAAAGCGGCTTTCGCGGCATATTAAGCCCGTCCTTAGCCCCTTAAAGGGACTCCTTCTTCTTATCTTACTTAAAGTAGCTCTATCTTTCGTTTTTATAAGATATTAACTTCTTTAGCGAAATGCGGGACTATATAGCGTAGCTACCTAGTAAGGCTAATCTATTTCTCGAGCTATTAAAGGTTCTTTAAGAACGCGATATCCTTTAAGGCTTATACGCGTTTATTTATATTTATTAAGCTAATAGCGTTTACTTTAAATCCGAGGAGCTATATAAACGGGTATACTAAGAAGGACTTTAGTCCGGATAAGGTAATATTATAGTCGTAGAAGGCGCGGAATACGGCCTTTAAATATTAAAGGTATTCTTTAGCCGTATTAAAGTAAATAATAATATTATCGATATAGGCCGCCGCGTATTCTTAGTATCTACGGAGGACGTTATTAATAAACCTTTAGACGTATGCCGGGGAGTTCTTAAAGCCTATAAGTATTATTAATAATCTTTTTATCCCGCGATAGCTTATAACTATAAACCTTTCCCGGTAGTCTTAGTAAACTAAGAACTAATAGAAAAACGATCGTGCGTTTACTATATTAATAAACTTTTTTCCTTAAAGGCGTTTAATTATATCGCTTTAAAGGGGCATTAAGTATACGTTTAAAGTAATAATAGCGTTAATCCCTTATAAGTCTACGACTACTTATCCCTTTTCTTTTCCGTTTACTATCTTTTATACTATAAATACTAGCGCTACGAATAAAGTTAGCCCGTAAACTCGTTTTAATTAGCCTTATACGGTTAGCTAGCTAAATATCGTATTTACTACCTTCTTATCTTTATCGCTTAATAGGTATAATCTTAATACGACTTATTAGTATTGCTATCTTTTTATTAAAGGAATGTATATATATTCGGATTCGTTTATATATACTACTCCCTTATCTTTTTAAAAGCGGGGAAACGATTAAAGGATATCTTAAACTTTTAATATATATTTTAGGTCTTTAGCGTAGATCTAAACGCCCTTATCGGTAGTAAGTTTAGGTAGGTCCTTAGTTCGGCTGATTCCGAGTTTATAGTTTATAGTAAGATCCTTTTATAAGAAGTCCTTAGCGGGGTTTATTTTATCCGGATTTTCAATAAGGGCTTTTACTAAGGGAGTAGTAGCGTCGACCTCCTTATATAGGTAAAACTGCTTATTAAGGTCCGTAATTATCCTTACTTTTTAGCCTTAGCAAAGCACTAGTAGTTCCTTAAAATAGTTTATCGCTATAAAGCTTATATAATTTTATATTATTATCCGGGCGAGCTTAAGGTTATTAAGGAAAAATAATATATTACGCCCCGATAGCGGCGCCCGGACCTATATAAGTAGGGCGTAGCTAAAACTAGCTAAAATCGTCGTAGTAACTAAGTAAATCACCCGTCTACGTATCGCTAGTCTTAGCCGGACTATCTTAACTTCGGCTTTAATCCCTTTATAACCCCCGATCTATAGGATTAATATAAAGTTAATAAGGTCTTTTAAGTAAGGAACTAAAAAGTCTTAGCTAAGCAATATATTAGCCGCTAAGCGTTTTACTATTTAGGCGCCGATCCTTACCTTTACGACCGCGAGGCTACCGTCTAGCCTTTTTAGTATATAAGCGGTAAATTCCGCTTATTTAATAGTAGCTATTCTTCTTACTCTTTAGATAAGAATTCGTTAAAAGGAGTCTATAGTTATGTTTTAAAAGGTCTTTACTAAGTTAGCTTAGATAAGGCTTTAGTTTACCCTAGTATCCGTATAGGCTTTAATGCTTATCCCGGGCCCTTCTTTTTTATAAACTAATAAGCGTGCGTAGGTAAATCGTAACGGCTTATCGGGGTTTAATAGCTAAATGTTAAGGGAAGCCTTAACTATCTAAACGCTTTATAGCTTTTAAATAACTACTTACTATACTAAGCTACGTCTTTATATAGCAACGTCTTAGCTAAGGTTAAGGGGGTGTTTATCTTCGATATATTAATAAAGCTTATTCTTTAAGGGGAATGCTTTACCGTAAAATCCGCACGCTCTATCGGCCTCCTATATTAAGTCTGCTATAATATAGATTGCGGTTTCCTTTAAGCTTTTATTAGTATCTGACCGGGCTTTTTTTATATTGTACTCTTTATCCTTTAGATAGTCGTCGGTCTTTACTATAGTTCTTTCCTTAGTCGCGGGGTATGCCCGTTTTAGCTTTAGCGTTAGTAAGCATATAGTCTTAAAGGTCCCTTTTCTTTTAAGCCGGAGGACCTTAACTTATATTCCTAACTATTTAAGCGGGTTTCTTCCTTTACTTAGCAAGCGCTATAAGGCCTAAAGAGTGTCCGTCTTTGCTAAGCTGTCTAAAAACGTAACCCTTAGTCCCGGCGAGCTTTTAATAGATAGCTAGGGCGTCCCGGACTATCTTTTAAGTATATATAGGGTATAGCTAGTCGGCCCTTGCCTTTTTATAGGTTAAACCTATTTCTTTTATACTAGTAAGTGCTTTTAAGATCCTTAAGTATATTTAACTTATAGCTAAGGAAGAATCTCTTTATATTTATTAATCTATCTATTAATATCCTCGTTTCTTACTAAGCATTATAAAGATTCTTATAAATAGACGTCTAGCTATCCTTTATTAGTGTTTTAAAAGCGGATTACCTCTTAAAAGGTAGTAGTCTTAGCTTAGCTAAGCGGGACTTATTTTATATCCCGTTTAGCTTTATAGGCTATCGCGGTATAGTACTTTAAAAAGGGGTAAGGGAGATTATTAAACCGGTATACTTAATAAGCCGCGGCCTTTTCCGCTTTTATAGCCTACTTATCTTAAAGTTTTATTATAAGCGCGTTAAGGAAGAGGTGCTTATTATTAAGGTTAAACTTAAAAGCTAATAGGAGCTTCTTATTAAAGAAAATATCGTTTAGTATTTAACTTCCTATAAGATAAGTACTTAAGCGTATAATATAGTCGCTCTTAGCTTAGTAGATATTTAAAGGATTTCCGTTTAAATAGGTAGGAATTACTACTATTTACTACGCCTTATAGCATAAAAATAAAGGGATAAGGCGCGGACTAATTACCGCCGGTTAAGGCTAGTACTATAAACTAATTACCGCTAGTTAAGGCCGGTACTATAGACTAATTACTGCCGGTTAAGCCGGTATAACGGACTAATTACTACCCGTAATTATATATAAGGGCTTAGAAATAGTAAAAAGCTTATTTATTCTTAAAAGCATAGCTAGCTACTTTATACTTAGTCCTTTAAGCTACTTTTAAGGATCTTTAACTATACTATTTATAGTACGTAAAGTAAACTATAAATATCCTCGTAAAATCGCTTAATAAACTAAGTATAAGCTTAGTTAAAAATACTATAGACTATAGTCGGGAAAATCCCTTAAATATCCTTAGATATCCCTTAAAAATCGAGGTAAGGTTTATCCTATGTTTTCTAGGGTGTTTTTATAGTTAAAAATAGGTCGAACTATAATTAAGATATCCTACGGAAATCCTTAAAAATCCCTTAAAGATACCGGCGGAATCCGCTTAATAGTTTCTACGGTATCTTTCTTAGTTAAAGATATCGTAAACTATAGTTAGGGAAGCTCTTAACCCTCCGTAGTTATATCCCGGAAACCTTAGCGGGGTCCGACTAGTAATGTTTATCGTATCTCCTTAGGCGAGCCTTTATAGTGCGTGCTCCGGGCGTTCCCGTCGCGGGGTTCTATAAGGCTTCCTTAAGAGTAAAGTAAGAAGTCCGGGCGTGGCCGTTTAGATTCTATAATAGCGCGGCCTTAGCTTTATATTATAAGCGCAATACTTAAGACTTAAAGTCGGATCTTATTATTATATCTTTAATAATAAAGTGCTTTTTATTAAGTACTTATATCGCTATATTTAAGTAGATTCCGAACCGTTTTTATAAGGCGGAGATTTATCGGCTTAGTCTAATGCTAAGCTTGCTTAGTTTTTCTTATTATAGTTCCGAAAGGTCCCCGGAATTCTATTCCGCCGTACTTCCTTAAAAGAAGAAGGGCAATTAAATAGCTAATTTATCCGTATAGGCCTCGCTTTTCTTAGCATTTTAGTAGATAAAGTTAATAAAACGGTTTACTTTTTAAAACATATTAGCCTTATCGTCTTCTTAGACTTCGTTAAAAGATACTTTTAAAGGTCTTAATAAGTTAAATCTCCTTATATCCTTAGCTTATAGTTAAGGTTTTTCTTAAGGCTTAGTAAGCGTATTTTCTTTTCTTAGTACTTAAAGGAGATTAAAAATTTATTTATTTAATATTATTATTATTCCTATAAAAAGGCTTAAAGCTATACTTAGTCTTAATATCTATATACTTAATATAAATAGGTTTAGCCCGCTAAGGGTATTGCTTCCCGCGTCCTTATTACTTATTATTAAGGTCTTAGTCTTAATACTCTTACTAAGCGCTTAACCTTTTATTTTATATATATCTTAAAATCTAGTGCGCTATAAGGCCCTTAGTATAGGAGGCTTATTTTTATTAATCGAGAGTCCCGAAAATGCTTTAGTTAGCACGGCTATAGTAAATAAGGCTAAATAGTAATACTAAACTAAGAAACTACTAAGTATCCTTTAAAGCGGATTTTTAATTAAGGCCTTTAAGTTAAACTTTATTAATAATACGCAGTAAAAATATCCGCTAAGCTTATCGTCTTAAAAAAAGAGTAACTTTATTATAAGCTTAATCTAAAAGGTATTTAGCGGGCGGGGAGCTAAATAGTTTTAAAGTTAGCTTATCCTTACTTCTTTTATTTAAAGGATAATTAATCTATTTAAGTAATACTAAATTTAGTTTACTTAGTTATATAGGTTTTATCGTTTTTTAGTTTATTTTTTATTAGTATTTTAAAAGCGGATTACCTCTTAAAGGGTAGTAGTCTTAGCTTAGCTAAGCGGGACTTATTTTACGTCTTATTTAGCTTTATAAGCTATTATAGTATAGTACCTTAAAAAAGGGTAAAGGAGATTATTAAAATAGTATACTTAGTAAGCCGCGGTCTTTTTTGCTTTTATAGCCTACTTATCTTAAAGTTTTATTATAAGCGCGTTAAGAAAAAGGTACTTATTATTAAGGTTAGACTTAAAGGCTAATAAGAGCTTCTTACTAAAGAAAATATTATTTAATATCTAACTTTTTATAAGATAAGTACTTAATTATATAACATAGTCGCTATTAGCTTAGCGGATATTTAAGGGATTTCCGTTTAAATAAGTAAGAATTACTACTATTTACTACGCCTTATAGTATAAGGATAAGGGGATAGGGCGCGGACTAATTACTACTAATCGGGGCTAGTACTATAAACTAATTACCGCCGGTTAAGACTAGTACTACGGACTAATTACCGCTATATAAGCTAGTATAATAGACTAATTACTATATATAAACGTATATAAGGGTTTAGAAATAGTAAAAAGCTTATTTATTTTTAAAAGTTTAGCTAGCTACTTTATACTTCGTTCTTTAAGCTAATTTTAAGGATCTTTAACTATACTATTTATAGTACGTAAATAAACTATAAATATCCTTATAAAATCGCTTAATAAACTAAGTATAAGCTTAGTTAAAAATACTATAAACTATAGTTAGGGAAATCCCTTAAATATCCTTAAATATCCCTTAAAAATCGCGATAAGGTTTATCCTATATTTTTTAAGGTGCTTTTATAGGTAAAAACGGGTTAAACTATAGTTAGGATATCCTATAAAAATCCTTAAAAATCCCTTAAAGATACTAGTAAAATCCGCTTAATAGTTTTTACAGTATCTCTTATAGTTAAAGATATCGTAAACTATAGTTAAGTAGGCTTTTAACCCTTTAAAGTTATATCCCGGAAACCTTAGCGGGGTCCGACTAGTAATATTTATTATATCTCCTTAAGCGAGCCTTTATAGTGCGTGCTTTAAGCGTTCCCGTCGCGGGGTTTTATAAGGCTCCTTAAGAGTAAAGTAAGGAGTCTAGGCATAGCTGTTTAGATGCCGTAATATGCTATTATGTTTAGCTTAGCTATATAAAAGCGTATAAGCGCCTTATTATAGTTTATTTACTATCTCTCCTTAGCTAAAAGAGATAGTAAATAACGAGCTTTGCGATATATTCCGCTGCCCGATTTTATAAAAGCCGTTAATAATAATTAATATAATCCTTAATAAGCTTAGCTTCGTAAGCTTATACTTTAGCAATAAGACTATAATAATAAAAAGTTTTTGCCTAGCTATAAACTATATTAAGATTTACTTATAGGCCTACGAAGAGTTTAAACGCGACTTAACTTTAACTTAAGCAATAAAGTTCTTAGGCTTTAATATCTACCTTGTTAGCTATACTAACTATACGCTTTTTATTCTTACTTTTAAGGCCCCCTTTATAAAAAGGATCTTTAACACTATTAAATATATTTAAACCCTTAAAAACAAGGAGTTAAGTATTAAAGCAATTAAGAACCTTATTACCCGCTTTTAAGTAAGAATATAAACGTTTAATACCTTAATATTAACTATATTTATTAATATTCGCGGAATAGCTTACCTTTATCTTAATACCTTTTTAATAGCTAGATATATATTAGTTAGCGGAAAGGTTTAAGTAATAGCGCCGCGTAAAAAGAATAATAAGTTAAAAAGCTTAGGAATAAAAAGCGGGGGATAGCTATAATAATATTAATAAATAAGATAAAATATCTTACTTAAAAGCGGCTTATAAAGCTTATAAGTAATATAAGAACTAAGTAAAGGATTAAAAAACGGCGTAAAAGGTAAGTAAGATAATAATATAAAATAAAGCTTAAATAAAGCTAGTTTTTAATAATATATCCCGCTAAGAGAATTAAAGATTCCTTAGCGCGGAAACTCCTTATTACTTAATAAGTACTTAAATATATACTTTAAAAAAAAGTTAAAAACCTTACTATAAGTTTTAGTTAAACGCGCTAATCGCCTTAATAAAAACAAAAACGTATAATTAAATAAGTAGTAAAGATCTATAATAAAGCCGCTTACTTACTATCTTACGCTACTTAGATATTATTAGCTAAATAAGCTAAAAAACCCTAGAAAAAAGAAAGGGATAGCGTACTATTAATATAGTATAAAGATACCGCTATAAAGCTATTATTTAGCGCCCCCTTTACTTTATTTTTACTTTAAACTAATTAGGATATTAAGTTTTCTTTCTTACTTAAAGGAGTTATTATAAAATCTAAATAGCTATACCTATACTCCTTACTTTACTTTTAAGGAGCCTTATAAAACCCCGCGATAAAAACGCTTAAAGCATATACGATAAATGCTCGCTTATAGAGATATAATAAATATTATAAATCGGACCTTATTAAGGTTTTTAAAATATAATTATAAAGGCTTAAGACTTTATCCGATTATAGTTTATAATATTTTTAACTATATAAGTTACTATAAAAACTACAAAGCGGATTCCGCTAGTATCTTTAAGGGATATTTAAGGATTTTCGCGAGATATTTTAATTATAGTTTAACCCGTTTTAAACTATAAAAGCACCTTAAAAGATATAAGATAGACTTTACTACTATTTTTAAAGGATATTTAAGGATATTTAAGGGATTTCCTTAATTATAGTATATAGTATTTTTAACTAAGCTTATACTTAGTTTATTAAGTTATTTTTAAGGATATTTATAGTTTATTTATATATAAATAATAAATAAAAAGAATAATATAATTTAAGATCTTTAAAATTAGCTTAAAGAACGAAGTATAAAGTAACTAGCTATACCTTAAAGAAAAAATAAGATTTTTACTATTTTTAAACCCCTATATACGTTTATATATAGTAATTAGTTTATTATACTAGCCCGATTAGCGGTAATTAGTTTATAGTACCGGCCTTAACTAGCGGTAATTAATTTATAGTACTAGCCTTAATTAATAATAATTAGTCCGCGCCTTATCCCCTTATCCTTTTATTATAAGGCGTGGTAAGTATATTTTAAAGTATAGGCTTAAAGGCGTTAATTATATATATATATAAGGATATAGTAGTAATACTAATTAACTTAAGTTAGTATTAAGGCTAGTAAGCAGGCGGCAGACTATATTTAGGAATAGTAATAAAAGCTAGTTTTATAAGAAGTGACTTTTTTTTTATAGCTAAAGTATAGCTTATAGTAGTAAAAGGATCCTTTTATTAAAGCTTAGTAAGAGACTTTTTTTGCCTTTATATCTTGTACTTAAGCGTATAATAATATATTATAGTATTATAAAACCTAAGTATAGCATTAGTTAGTAAATAATATATAAAATAATAAAAAAAGTAGCTTAAGAAAACCCTTAACGTTTATTATTTAAAGGAGCTTATAAAGGAAAAAAAAGATATATTTATATTCGTTAAAACGCGCTCTTTCGATTCTAGCTATTTTTATTTTTATTAAGGTCTTAGCGCGTTAAAAACATCCGAATAAAGCTATCCGTACATTCTTATAAAACTATAAGGCGTTTTTACGATATTTTCTTAGTAGGTACGTACCCTTTATATTAGTAGGTACGTACTTATTGTAAATATAAGGAGTATATACGCTAAGGCCCTACACCTATTTTACTACGAGAGCATTAAGCATAGCCCTAGTATTTATTTATAAGGGTTAGCCACATATATATATAAGGGCACCCCTCGCACATATATTTTTTTCTAGCTAGCTAAATACTATTATTATCTTTTAAAGCTCCCTTCTTTTATAGGTTA
Source organism: Ophiocordyceps robertsii (assembly GCA_027405785.1). NCBI lineage: Eukaryota > Fungi > Ascomycota > Sordariomycetes > Hypocreales > Ophiocordycipitaceae > Ophiocordyceps > Ophiocordyceps robertsii. The sequence goes on along the minus strand of JAPEBW010001216.1, from coordinate 17,661 downwards.
TAGCCCTTATACGCTACGAATTGCTACCTTAACCTCTTTACCTTAATTACCTTAATTATCCTAATTATCTTAATTATATTTTAAACCTTTTAACCTATAAGCCCTTAAAGAACAAGGCGGAAGAGCAGTAGCCTAAGATACTAAAGCTATCGCCACCTATATAATAATAATAATATAAGTTAATAGCCTGAACTAAGTATATCGTACGAGATGTATATACTTAAGAAGGATATAACTTTATAGCTATATTTAGCTACCTTTATAACTATATTACTAGCGGTAAAAACCCTACTAAATTAATAGCTTAGTATTATAAGATAGTTGCCGCTAGTAGATTTATAACCTCTTTTAACCTTAAATATATAATAGCATCCACGGCTTTAAGATAAGGACAAAAGGCTAGCATAGATAAGCTTAAAGGCTAGGAAAATTATAATTTATAGATAGTAAAGCTTATAGTTGCCCTTAATATAGAAGACCTTAAAGGCTTCCTTAATAGTACCGAGGTAATACTTTTAGCAAGCATACTTAAGTTTAAGGTATAGAAAAAGAATAATAAGGCGGCGAAGTATAGTATTATTATAAGCATTACGCTTAAGATAATAGATCTCCTTATAGAAAACGGGTAAAAAGCCTATATAACTAAAAAAAAAAAACAATAAACTTAATTAAGAAGTCCTCTATAAAGGTCTTTAAGGTTATGTTTTACGCTACCTTCGTAGAATTTATTACTATGGATAGAAAGAAGTTTATTAATATAAAGAAGTTCGTAAAGAAGCTATATTAATACTAGGATTAACTTATCGCGGTAAAAAAACGTCTTTTAAAACGTCCCTTTATTATTATAGCTCTTAAGGGCATTTCCAGCATCGTCTTAACTAGTTTAGCAACTAAGCCTATAATTAATAATGCGGGAATTACGTCTTTAAGGATAAGATATATAAATAGCTTATAGAAGTAGCTAAAGCCGAAAAGTCGGAGGTTTTAGCTAACGCCGCTTTTAGTAAGAATAAAGGCCTTAGTAATAATAGCAAAAGCGGTACTAAGGGCTTAAAGAAAGACTTTAATAAGAATATTACTAGCTTTAGTAAGCTAAGTAAGAAATATAATACCTTTAAGGAGACCGTCGTTTTAAAGTACGGCTACTATATTAAGCTAAGAAAAGTTATATATAAAGAGCTAGATTACTAAACTAAGTACCTTAATAAGGCCCTTAAATTTTAAAAGGCATTCTAAGCTATTAAGGCCGCGAATAGTAATAAAGAGAAAACGGGCAACGTAGCTATTATAACGGCTAGTAGCGAATTAAACGGCTACCTTTTTAGCGGCGCGGTTATAGATAAACACATTATAGATAATAATAAGCCCGTTTAAGATAAAGCTATTATAGACTTTAAATATATAACTTATTACTTTAATAACTTAAAGTAGTTTATAGATATAAAAGCCGTTAACCCCTTTTTAATAATATCGTCGAATAGTAGCCCGCTATAAGTAAAAGCTATAAGCACTATTAAGGTTATTATTGGCAATATTATGCTAAAGTTATTAAACGTTAATTACGTGCTAGTATCGCCGGCTAACCTTATTAGCAATTAGTGCTTTAAAGAAAAAGGTATTAAACTAAACAATATTAAAAAATAGCTATTCTATATACTTTTTAAGACTAAGGTCTATAATATCGCTTAAAAAATACGTATTATAACGATCTTAAATATAAAGCTAAGGGGTATATATACGACCTTAAGCCTTATAGCCTTATTATATACTTAGCGATATATAGATTATAGAATAATATACCGCCGCCTTAGCTACGCGGGCTTAAAAAAGGTTCTTAAAGCGTATAATAAAGCTAGCCTTAAGATTAATAAGGAAGAGGCTAAGAAATTTTATTATTAAGCTTACTACCTAAGGAAAGCGGATGCGATAATTAATCGTAACCTAAGTATAGTAGCTTAAGCATTCCTTATATATATATATTAAGGCTTTTTATAATATAAGCCTATAAGCTATAAAGGCATTAACTATTACCTTTATAGTATGAACGTTTTTATTAGGTTTTACTAAGCACTATTTTCGCTTATAAGGGATCGGGTCTTTTATATAATAAAGGCTTAAAAGATATAAGTCGAGAATAGCGCTACTAGCGCCCTTATTTAAGTACTAGCCTTTAATAACGCAACGGAATTTTATATTAGGAAAATAAAGGCTTAGTTAAGGGAGAACTACTTTATACTACGCTATAGCGTACCTTATATATCTTAGTAAAACGGTAAGATAAAAAGAGCTAGCCGCACGCTTATAAAGTCCTTAAGGGTAATATATATTAAGATAAAGCTACCGGAATTCCTTTAGCCTTAGTATATAGAAATAGCTACGTATATAGTAAACCTCTTACTTATACGCAGCACGGCTTAAATAGAGGCGCCGCTAAAAGCCTTACTTAAGGAGATTAAGGTCCTTTATATATACTTTATTAAATATATCCGGACTTAAAGTTATATTGTATATATTACTAAACCGTAAAAGACATTAACTAAGATAGCTAAGATAGACCTTAAGGCGTGGAAAGGAAGACTTATAGGTCTTAAGGGGCTTTATAGTTATATCTATAAGGTATAGCTCCTTAACTAAAAAAAATTATAATTACTAAGGATATATGCTTTTATAAGGCTATTAAAAAGACCTTACCCTTTAAGGAAGAAGACTATAATATTACGGTCTTTAATAAGAATAAGGATAATTCTAACCTTATAAAGGATATAATACTATATTGCTTAAGCTATTATAAACCTTATAACTATAATAAGAACGATAAATTTAAGGGGGATAGGCCGGGTAGCCTTTATATTAAGAGTAACGAGCTAAGGTAGTAGTAAGCTTTAAAGCTACTACTACCCCTTAAGTAGTAATAAGCTTTATAGCTAGTGCTACTAACTTTTTATTAAACCCCTTTCTTACTAGCAATAATAATAAAGCTAGGCGATAATAATATAGATATCTTAATACTTAATGCCTTAGTTTAAAAACTAAAAGTATACTTAGGAAAGACTATAAAGGTTTAAAGTAGTTTAAAGACGGACCTTATAAGTATAAGTTACTTAAGGACTTTTTTAAAGACCTTATAGCTAAAGATATGCTTAATTCCTTATACGCAAAACCTAAGTAGTAAAAGACCTATAAATTCCCCGCTTAAGGCACTATAAGCTAATAAAGTATACCGACTTAATAATCGGCTAACCTACTAATAAACTAATTAAGCAGTAGCTATAAAGGGAGGGCCTTAAAGAACTATATTAAGGGCTTTAATAAAAGAGCTTATTATAATAAACTAATACTAAGACTTATTTAGGCTAGGCGTATTAATAGCCCTTAAAGTAATTTCTTAAAAAAGGGATTAATTTAATAACTTAAGTAATTAGCTAGTCCTTTTAATATTTAGTACGATAATCGCTACTATAAAAGGATTATTAATAACTTAAAAATAGGCCCTTAAGAAGAATAACTATAAGACTTACTAAGATACTTAAAATCTTATTTATTAACTACTAAGAGCTTAAGTCTTTAATAGGAAATAAGTCTATCTTAAAAAGCTAGTATAAGGTAAAGAACCTCTTATAAAAGCTCGTTAAGTCGTTTAAGGAGACTAATATTTAAAGGATATACTTATAAAGGAGCTTTATATAGCGGTAGCGCACTAAGCCTCGTTAAAGCTATTTATAACGATTATTATAGTTAAGGACTTAAAATAAGAATAGTTTAATATTATTTATATATATATATATATTTAAAAGCATAAAAAAAAGCGTTCGTTATATAGCTTTATAAGCTTAAAGATAGTATTAGCCGGGTCTATAAGCTTAATAAAGCTTTATATAGTTATAAAAGCTTACTTAAATAATAGTACGACTAAGTAAGCATATACTTATAAGAATACGGCTTTAAGCGCTTTAAGATAGATAAGTATATCCTTCGCTATAAAGTAAGCAATATACTTTTAATTATTTATATAAATAATTTTATTATAACAGTACTTATTAAAGAAGCTATAAAGGCCGCGGCCGATATCTTAACTAAGCTATATAAAACTAAGTAGCTTAGCGAGCCTTAAGAATTCCTAGGTATTTAATTTTAATAGGATAAGGTAGTAAGAACGATTTTTATATATTAAACGAGGTTCGCTAAAAAGATCCTTAAGAAATTCGGTTAAAATGTTACTAAAGCTATAAAGGCGCTATAGCTAATAAGACTTTAAGTTCTTTATAATTAAAAGAGTTAAGAACTTATAATAAATACTATAAAATAGCTTCGCTAAACTAGTAGCTTTAATTACTTATTAATAAGCACTTAGATAAATATTATATATATAGCGAATAAGCTTTTTAAAGCTAATAATAACCTAATATATAACTATATAGCAATTATAAAGACGCTATAGCATTATATTAAAGGTACTTTAAATTATAAAGTTGTAATAAAAAAGAAATACTTAATTAAGAACCTTAAGCTCCGTATATATATAAATACCTCCTTTATTAATAACTAAAGTACTTATTACTTTATAGCTAGCTATATTATATTTCTTAGCGATAAGCTAATCTTTAAAAAAAGTAAAAGGTAGATAAATATAATTACTTTATTAATAAAAGTAAAGTTTATAAACCTTATACTTATAAGTATAACTATAATATATTAATATTAACTATTAATAAAGCTAAGCTAGCTATTAATAAGTCTATTTATAATCTTTATAAATAGCTAAAACGCGAGGCTTATAATGCTAAATAAAAATAACCTTATTAAGATTAAGTAGATTAATATTTATAATAAATCAATTATTTTCTATACTAATAAGGGCTTCTTTTAATTATTATAGGTACGGATTAATAAGATAATCGCGGATAGCCTTATAAAGGGCTTCTTACGAAAAAAATACAACTAATTTATTTAATAGCTAAGAATAAAAAAGGCGGCTAAATAAAGCTTTAAAGGGCTCTATATATAAATAAGGTATTATATAAGCGAAATAGCTAGCTATAATTAGTTAAATTAAAAAATACTAAGGTAAGAGTAATATATAAGAAAGAGGCTATATTATAAAGCGTTATATATATATACGCCCTATATATAGCTAAGGGGAGGTGTTGTAAATATAAGCAGTGTATACGCTAGGGCCCTATACCTATTTCACTGCGAGAGCCCTAGGCGTAGCCCTAGCCCTTATTTGCAGGGGTTAGCTATATATATATATAAGGGCACCCCTCGTACACACATTCCTTCCTAGCTAGCTAGACACCATCATCTTCCAGAGCTCCCTCTTTCCACAGTACTATATATATCAGCAGGTACGTACCTACCCTCGAGTAGATAAGATAAAAATTGACATACAATCTTACAGGGATGCCGCTGTACCTGCCTAATTATGATATGAGGTGCTTCGCTAGGTACCGCAGCACCCTCTCGTCGCTTCAGACGTAGCCAGGCCACAAAGCTCACGAATTGTATGGGAACCGGCGCCCCCAATGCCTATCTGCATCGAATGTCGGCATCCCGTCAAGACACTCTGGACGAAGTACTCGGGCGCAGGCGATCAGTCGAGCGGCCACAACATCCGGTTAACGGTATGCCGCCAGTGCGGCGGCTTCTGCGATAAATATGTTGAACACGATTTCGTGGTACTCTTCATCGACCTGGTTTTGATCAAACCACAGGTGCGTGCAGCGCAGGATCGAGTAAAGGGCATGCGCCGGGCAAGTGCAAGAGCGAGCGAGAGACCGGCTGACGCCATGTGCGGATGTGCCTTGAACTTCCCATCAGGTCTACCGTCATCTATTGCACAATACCCTGATGCGCGATGGCGACCGATTCGATGTGAGGGTCGCCCCCTGAGTCTTGAGCCCTGCACAGGAGTTAAGTGCTGACCACGGCCCTGGGAATAACAACATAGCCCTCCATCATCCGCTTGGGTATTTTGCTACTGCTCTTTGACGTCTATTTGACTTGGGCACGCATCGAGAAACAGACGACTCCGGCAACGCTGCCTGGCGAAAGCAACCTGGGCACGCTCGCACAACAGCCCATTGTCTTGCAATACCTCTTTTTCTGTTCGTCTAGACCCCCGCCCTTTGCTGTCTTCCCCCGAGCTCTGCTCAGGTCACTTTGATGGCGTGGCCGTTCAACGAAGCTCATGTCGAGACAGTGATCCTTTGTACGCTCTCAACAATGGCCTTCCATCTCAGCATTCGCTTCCTCACCTCGTCGCCCCTGTCGCCTCTGTACTCGCTGGGTATCATGGCGCGACACGCGAGGCCAAACTCGGTCTCGACAGCCCTCCTAGTCTCGTCGTCGACGAAGCTCTTCCCCATACTGATGGTAATTTGGGAATACGACGTCCCTGCTGCGGCCCGATCGCTGGGCTGGGCTGTCGTGGCCAACAACGTCGAGGCGCTACGCATCCTGCTTGATTGCAAGTACTACGCCGCCTGCATCCTAGCTGTCGCCGGGGCAGCCTCGCGATGGGCCGTCGGTCGCCTGGTGCTCATGGCAGCCGGCTTAGGTGATGTAGATTCCATCAGCGAGAGCAGTGTAGCAGCCGACGGGAAGGCATTATGGGCACTCTTGATGTTTGTCAAAGAATGGGCTGGTCGCATAGCTATGGGATAGGTGGAATGAATTCGGCTTACAGCGTCAAGCCGCAACATAGGTGCCTCGGATCACCAACTCGACACCTGTTAGCTGTGTTGAGTGCCGAAGCCACGGAACTGGATAGCATCATATTCGAGATATCGGGGGCATGCGTTAAGAATGGAAGAAGCATTGCGCCATGTATTCCATCACTGGAACAAGCGTGCCATCGATCTAGTCGAGCCATATAATGTACAGTCCGTCGACGCCTCTGCAGCAAATGTCATGATTTGCCGCCACATTGCCCATGTTCCGAAATAACGCCTTTGTCCGCAACGGATGTAGTTGTGTAGTCAATTCCCCGAGGACGGCGCTAGTGATCGAAAAGCTGTTCACGCAAATCGCTTCGTCTCGGGACAATCAGGGGATGCATCTGGGCGAGAAACGTGATGGCCCACATGAGATAACAGCTCACGATTGAGAGTATGAGGGAGGATCGCCACAATCTGTCGTCGGCGACGAGCATTTTAGCATGCTTTCTTTCCGGCCAGGAGAGCGTGGCATCATGCGAATGGGGATGGCTCACACTTGATTCGCGCCTTTAGGAGCCAGAAACCAGGACGCTGCACAGAGTACAGCGATGACCACGAGGCCGATGTAAATCGAGTATCTGCCGGACGGTTTCGACCGCATCAGCCTTGATCCTTGGTTTGCGAGAGGAGGGAGGGGGCCAGTGCGGACGAGTACCCCTGGGCCATTGTCGTAAGTTTTTCGAGCAGTGCCTCCGATGGTATGCCCGTGAGGTTCAACAGGTAGCTGGAAGGCTTAGGCAGCCCTGTTGTGAAGGCAGAAGTTGCTGCGGCGGTGTGGTCGTGGGAAGTGAAGCAGGGACACACGTTCGAGCCAGGTCTACTCAAGCTGGTCGGAGTGCCAAGTCATGTAGAGCACGCGGTTTACCGCGTGGGGGCCACATAGTGACATAGGTACCTGTGCGCATATTCCCCGCGCCTACGTAGCACTCTTCAACGCACCAAAAAGTACGGTTTTTATTGCTATATGCGAAAAGAAGTCTATTACGCGCCTAAGCGGCGTTATGTCTTTTAAGAAGGCACTATATAAACAAATTCTACTAAGCGTCTCCTTTATTTAAAATAGCCGCTTTTACCTTATCTTACTAAGCAGCTATACGCTCTTCCTTAAGCGGTTTAAACGACTTATATACTATATATTATAAGAGCTCTTATAAAAGCAACGATGATTTCGTTTTATATAAAGTTAATTAGCTAGTATTATAACCTATTAAGCTTATAAGCTTAAGCTATAAAAAGATAGTCTTATAATACTATTAATTAAGTAGTAAAAATAGTAAATAATATAATAAGTTATAATCCTACTTAGCTCCTTACTTTTTTATAAGATTAAAGCTTATAAAAAGGAAAGTCTCTTAGCTTTTATTATAAAGGCTTATTAACTACTTTTTAAGTTAAAACTAAAAGCAATGTTTTTAACTTATTATATTTTTTATACTTTATTAGCTTATACTATTAATACTATTCTTATAACTGTCTCCTTTATATAATAAACACTTATAGCTATTTAATTAAGAGTATATTAAGTATATTATTTAAAAAGGATTTAATAATATAAAGTTAAAGTTTTTTTTATTAATATAATAATATATATATATATAATTAAAATATAATAATATATACGCTTAGTAGTTATATATAATTAAATATAATATTAAATATTCATAGTTATATATAATGTTATAATAATATTAACTACCTTAAGGTAGTTATAAGTATTATGCTTATAAGTTAATAATAATATATTACCTAAAAGATTAATATATATTTCCTTATATCTTTTATTTTTAAGCCTTTTATAATTCTTTTACCGTTGCGTTTTCTACGCCTTTTTACTCGTTATTAAATGTATATTTTATACTTTTTTAATATTACTAAAATGCTAAAATACTTTATACTTTAAAGCTAGGCTTAATTAATAAGCACGCTAGTTTCCTTTTTTTAAATATAATATAAGCTTTTAATAATTTTGCTTTTAAATCGTCTTAATCGCGATTAAGTTTCTCTTTAGGCTTTTAACTCTCTTTTAGCTAAAAAAGCCGGCTTTAGTATTAAGAAAAGTCTAGCTAAGAAAATTCTTAGCTTATAGCTAGTACCTTTTAAAAAAGTGCTTATATTTCACTTTACGCTTATCTTTAAGTATATAGTAATAAATATACTTATTAATACTTAATAAGTGTAAATAAAGTTTTTTATCTTTAGTATGAATTTTATTAATAATAAAACTACTTTTAAGAAGTAGTAATAATAAAATTAACTATGTTTTAAGGATTTAGTAATACTAAGCTATGATATTTTCCTTATTATACTTTTTTTTAAGAAAACACGGCTTAACATAAAAAGCAATAGCAATAATAATAGTAGTGATAATACTAAAATTAATATAAGTAATAATAAGGCTAATATCTTTATTATTTTATAAGTGAAATATATATAGTTTAAAACTAAAGCTTATACTATTTATATTAATAGTATAATACGAATTAAATCTTTATATACATCTTATTTTTATATTGCTATTATAGGTTTTAAAGTATTTAAGTTAAAGCTTATTAAAGTTATAAAAATTTAGTATTTCTTTTAGTATAGTAAAGGAGTGAAATCCTAATACTAGCTTATCTCGATAGTCAATAAAGATCTTTCTAAATTTTATAATACACCCTAGCAAATATATTATATAAGCAATATTTTACCTAAATTTAATAGCTTCCAATACGCTTACAGAGAACGAATATAAACTTAGTACTAGTAAAGGATAAGTGGAAAAGTCTACTTTACAGCCCGGAGAGGAATAATAATAATCCGGCGGACCGGAATAACTATAATACGCCGGAACAGCATAATAATAATCCGGCCAACACCTCTCTATGCCTATAAAAGACTCTCTTTTCCTCTCTTCTTCCTAGCTAGAACTTAGACTTTAAAGCAATTCGAATTCGCTCTTCTCGCTACCTTTTTCCCTTTTATGCCTTAGTGCCTTCCTCCCGCCTTATACTCTAAGTAGTATTATATCCGTAAAGTATAAATAAGACTATTAATTTATAGTTGCTTATAGTTAGGTATATTATTAATTAATAATAGTATTAATTAAATTTAGTATTACTATTTATAAGCTAATTATTATAAAAGCGGCTATACTTTAAAAGCTTAATAAGCTTAATATTAATCGTAATACTTATAATAATAATAGCGATAATAATACCTTTATATTTAGTAAAAGAATTTACTGCTATTTTATTATAATAGCTTAGTATTTTTATAAAACGTTTAAGATTATTAAAATAACTTATTAAAAAAAGAATAATATTATTAATACTAAGAAAAGTAAAATAATAATGAATATTTAATTAAAATATTAACTTTTAGCTAATAATTCTTTAATGTTAGCATAGTAATTATTATATACTTATTAATAAGCGGCGTAGGCTACTTACTTAATTAACTTAATTAAGGAGTAAAATCCTAATACTAGCTTTTATAAATAATAAATAAAGACTTTATAAAGTCTTTTAATATACCTTATTTACTATATAATATAAGCAATGTTTTAATAGATTTTAATAGCTTCTTATACGCTAATAAATAATAAATATACACTTTGTATTAGTAAAAAATAAGCGGAAAAGTTTACTTTATAGCCCGGAGAGAAATAATAATAATCCAGCGGACCGAAATAACTATTATACGCTAGAACGGCATAATAATAATCCGGCTAATACCTTTCCGCGCCTATAAAAGAATTTATTTTCTTCTTTTCTTCTTAGCTAAAACTTAGACTTTTAAGTAATTCGAATTCGCTTTATTAACTACTTTTTCCCCTCTTATGCCTTCTCGAACGTAAAGAAGGCCTATTTATAGCATTTAGTAAGAGAGCAATTTATATAAAGAGAATTAGCTTATAGATAAAAAGCAAAAATAGGTAACTAAGTAGTAAAGCTCTTATTTTATTATTTAAGTTGCTGTTTAATAACCTATATATAATAAGAAGTAATATAAAATTAGCAAGGCAATAATAAATAGTCTAATAAATAACAACGAATAATAAATAGTCCTTATTAAATAAGAGGTCTATAAAAAGTCCGTATATATAAGGGTAAAATAGCCTTTAGTCTATATTTAGTTTAAAGAAAATACTAAAAAAAGCGTAAAATCGAGATAAGTTCTTTATTATAGAATCTAAACGGCCACGCCTAGACTCCTTACTTTACTCTTAAGAAGCCTTACGGAACCCCGCGATAAGAACGCTTAAAGCACGTACTACGAAAGCTCGCTTAAGGAGATACGATAAATATTACTAGTCGGACCCCGCTAAGGTTTCCGAGATATAACTACGGAAGGTTAAGAGCTTACTTAACTATAGTTTATAATATCTTTAACTATAAAAGATACCGTAAAAACTACTAAGCGGATTCCGCCGGTATCTTTAAGGGATATTTAAGGATTTCCGCGGGATATTTTAATTATAGTTTAACCCGTTTTTAACTATAAAAGCACCTTAAAAGATATAAAATAAACCTTATTACGATTTTTAAGGGATATTTAAGGATATTTAAGGGATTTCCTTAACTATAGTTTATAGTATTTCTAACTAAGCTTATACTTAGTTTATTAAGCGATTTTATAAGGATATTTATAGTTTATCTATATACTATAAATAGTATAATTAAAAATCCTTAAAATTAGCTTAAAGAACTAAGTATAAAGTAGCTAGCTATACCTTAAAGAATAGATAAGCTTTTTCCTATTTTTAACCCTTATATATATTTATATATAGTAATTAGTCCGTTATACTAGCTTAACTAGCGGTAATTAGTTTATAGTACCGGCCCCGACTAGCGGTAATTAGTCCGCAATACCGGCCTTAACCGGCGGTAATTAGTCCGCGCCTTATCCCCTTATCCTTACGCCGTAAAGCGTAGTATTCTTTTACTATATTAAAAAGAGCTAAAAGCTTTGCTTTTATAAAAGAGGTAGTAACTATATATTGCTTTTTAGCAAACTAGGCGATAAGTTTATTAAAAAGGCTTATAACGTATCCTTAACTAGATTTTTTAGTCTTAAAGTCGTTTATAAAAGCTATATCTATATAAGTAAGTAGCGCCGGATTTTTAATATCTAAAGATTTAATATTAAAATAGCGTAAGAAATAAAAGTAGGAAATAAAGGACTTTACTAGCTATATATGTTGCTAGGGGGGATTTTATATAAGTTTAGCGCGGGTATTAAAAGCTTTAAAGATATCTGGTTTTATAGAAATTGCTAGAAAATTATTAGATCTTATAAAGAATTAATAGTAGTAGATTTCTTCGTTAGATATAGTAGCTATATTCTTCTTTAAGGTCTTAAAGATAGGAAAAGGGGACTTTTTCTAAATAAAGGAGTTAAGGTTATATATATTATATTTTTTATTAATATAAGTAAACTAGCTAATATATAGCTTTTAAAGCTACCGGTCTCGGATAATATATAGTCTTAAAAAGAAAGTAAGGGTGCCGTTATTAATAAGGGAATATTTCTTTTTAAGATAAGATATAAAGTCTTTAGCTTCTTTTTTATATTTTTTTAAAATATAATAATAATATTGTCGATATAAAAAAAGTTAAGTATAAAGTTTATTATAAAGGTATAAGGCTCCTTAAAGTACTATTAAAGCTATAAGGAAATAAAGGTTAAAAAAGCTCTTTTTAATAAAAAAAAAAGTAATTATAAAAGTTTATAAAAGGCTTTTACTAGCCGTAATACGTATCCGGGTATTTAAAATTTATAAAGGAAATAAACATAGATCTCTTTATTAAGGTCTATATTAGTAAATACATAAATTACGTTAAGGGATCTAGTCTTAATATTAAGTTTTACTACTATAGCTATAAGAATACGAAAATTCCTTATTACTAAAGTAGTAATATAAGTTTCTTTATAATTATAAGGCTATAAGTCTCCGCGTACATAAGAGCGGGCCTTAAATCTTCGTAAAATTCTATGCTTATTAAATTTATAAGTAAAAATCTAAGCTAAAAGTAAGGGTTAAGTAGTTACTAAATTTCAATGCGTATAATTTAAAAAGAAGGTCTTTTTTTTAAATAAGGATTTCTACTTTACTTTTCCGGCTTCTTTAAATTTATTGCTTAATAAGTATATTACGAAGTCCGACTAAAATACTACGGAGAAACAGAGCAATAATACCGCACTGCTAAAAGGTCTCGCCCCGGCCCTAGTTAGGGGTCGGGACGCTAATTATCGTCTATATGCTTGCATCTTATATACTAATATACGAGTGGCCGGAGCGCTTACATCTCACGTTCCGTAACAATTGCCGCCTTAAAAGGAAAGACGACAACGTCCTCGTTATCTATAAGACGGGACCTCCCCGGTTTATTAAGCCGGTGGCTAAAAGCTACGCACGCTTATATTATCACGCGCGCCCGGGGGAGCCTTATTTCCGTACGGACTTATAGGTCCACTTTCTCGCGCGGGGATCGAACCCACGCTAAAGGAATTGCTACTATTTGCTACGGAGAAATAAAGCGATAATACCGCACTGCTAAAAGGTCTCGCCCCGGCCTTAGTTAGGGGTCGGGACGCTAATTATCGTTTATATGCTTGTATCTTATATACTAACATATAAGTGGCCGGAGCGCTTGCATCTTACGTTCCGTAATATAAAATTTAGGGAGGGGCGGTAAATAGCTACTATATATCTTCTTTTTTTAAAAAGTGTAAAAAGAAGCGTTAAATATAGCTTATAAAAGCTATAAGGAAGGGGGCGGTAAAAACATAGTAAAGGCAGTATAGTTTCTTAAAATTAAGAAGCTTAAAAGGGCTTAGAAGGCTCTTATAAATCTTTTATATTCTTTAGTATATCTTCCGCTCCGGGAATATAAGTTATACCGTTAAAATTAAGACTTTTATATTATGTGTTTTCGTAAAGGGAATTATTATTAAAAAGCGCTTCTTTAAGCCTCTTTTATAGTGTATTTTGCGTATTTCTAGCGTTAGGTTTTAGCGAGGATTTTAAAGTTAGAAGCTGCGTATTAATAAGAGGATTCGACTTTATTATTTCTATTATGTCTTACGATTAAATTTCGGTACTTTAAAAATCGTTATATATAGTATTATTATAATTTATAATATATAGTTAGAATACGTATTCCTTAATTAATACGGGGTCCTACGTAAGTACCGTCTTTTTAAAAAAAAACTACTTATTAAAAGTAACGTTTTATACCTTTTAAACCTTTTATTAAGAAAGGATAAAAATTCGATAGATATTAGTAAAATCGTAGCTTACTAGGAGGCCGACTTCTACGTAGTTTTTTAGCATAAGATCTCTTTTAACGGTATTTTTACGAGCTTTTATCGTTAAAAAGTAAGCTTTATAGCCGTATATATAAATAGTAAAGAAATCGGAGGGAAAAGAGGGAATTCCCTTACTATTTTCTATAAGCTAAGTTTATAGTTTCTTAGTAAGGGAAGTCTAAAGACCTTAAGGAGTCCTTTAAGACGTCTTATTATAAAGGAAAGTAGCCGTTTTCTTATTTTCCGGTTTAAAGGTAATAGGTAAATTCGAGTAAATTCGTATTATATAGGCCTTTTAGGAAATTACCCCCTTAACACGCTCCGCAAAGCCGTTTTAAGCTAGTATATAAAGGGTAAAAGGTTTATTAATAATCCCTTATTCTATAATAAATTCTTAGTATTCTTTTTATAAGGCTTTATTCTTATCCCTATAAATTTTATAAATAGTAAGGTTAAATTGCCTTTATATAAAGCTTTAGAAGCTAGCAAGGCAGTTAAAAAGCTCCTTTAATATTAAATTTAGAAAGGCGTAAAACAAAATTAGGTTTGTAAAATCGTCCTAAATAAAAAAAGCAACCTTCTTCTTATTATAAGAATCTAGAAATAAAAAGCGGTCGTAAAATATCCAATAAAAAGGCCTTATAGTCTTTATAGCTAGTTATACTTATAATTTAATTCCCTTTGCTTTTTTAAGCCTATAAGGCTTATAGTTAAAGATAGTAAAAGACGTAGGAATAGATATACTTTTACTAAAAAGAGTTTTTTATAACGCTTGCTTATTAAGATGCCTTAGTCTCTAATACTAAAGCTAAATATAAGAGGAAATCGTAGTAATAGTAAGTTCATTCTTTTTTTCTTTAAAGAAAAAAGAAAAAAAAAGACGAAAAAGAAATTAAGGTAAAAAACGAAGCTGCTTTAATTATATTATATTTAATAACGTATGAATTATATAATAGCTAGGTTTAATAGACTTTTTTAATAGTAGTAAAAATACTGCTTATTTAAAGATTTTAGTGGATTTCTGCTTATTATAATTTTTATAAGGAAGTAACAATTATATAAAAAGTCGGTATAAAGGTAATATTATTTAAGTAAAATAATCCGGTGAAAATAAGTATAAAGACAGTGCCGTATCCGAGAATTTAAGGTTCTTTAGAGCCTACTAAGGCTAAGGCTTACGTTAGTATATAATTTAAGAAGCGGTCTTAAGCGTTATAAATATACTTATCTAATTCGTATTTAAGAATAAATAAGTTTTTTAATACGTATATCTATGCGGGTACCTAAAATATAGTAAGAGGGGCCGTTTTAGCTACGGCTGCGGCCTGCACTAATAAATTTATAAAATCCGGGTTTTTTAAGAATTTAAAATTTAATTATAAATTTGCGGATTTATATTTCTTAGCTTTACAAAGGGCGTTTTTAACTAAGGCTTTATTACGAGGGATAGTATAGAATTCGTTAATTATTTTCTAGATTTCTTTATTTAGTTCCTAGCCGTTTAGTTGTATTTTTTAGTTATAATAAAAATAGTCTATATAATAACACTATTTCTTATAAAAGCAAAAAAGCAATAAAGGGGCTAAAGAAGAAAGGTCTTTAAAAGAGTAGCCTGAAAAGTAGTAAAGGAGGTGGATTTTAATTTCCTTATTATTTTCGTAGCTTATTAACTTTCGAAAATCTCTAAAATTTCAATGCCGTCTTAAAAAGTCTCCTGCTACCCTTTTTATCCTATCTTGCTTTATCGTCTATTTAGTTAATCTAATAAATAGTAAAGGAGCTATTAAGGCTAAAAATAGCCTTTAAAAAGCTTTATATAAAGCATAGGCCTTATACTCCTAGAAGCTGTGTTCTTTTTATATTTTTAAGGGCCTTTTTGCTAATTTATAATTTAGGTAGCTAAGTTAGTTCGATCCGGTAAAGGTAAAATCCTTTAAATGTTTATAAGGACTTCTTTTTTCGTATTCTATAAAGAGGGCTATACCTGTCTTTATAGTAAGAAAAGCTTAGTTAGAACCTCGTAAATATCTATAATTATAAAATAGTAATTTTTAATACTTTTTAAAATATAGCCTATAAAGTATAAAGGGCTTTTTAGTACACTTTATAGCTATATAAATTAGTTTAATACCTTAAGTAAAGGAACTTAAAGGTTTTTAAATTATTAATAAAAAGATTAGTAATTTTCTTAACTTAAGAATTTACTTATAAGACTAAGGGTTTCTTATAAAGCCGCAAAAAGGGCTTTATTTAAGCAACTAAGGGATTAATTTAATTATAAATTCCGTAGGGTATAGCGTATTTCTATATCGTTAAATTCTAACGTTCTTAGTTAAAAGGGCTGTTAAGGGCAGTTCCCTTTAAAGAGCTTGCAAATTCTATCATTTTATAAACAGGGGAAGAAAAGGTAAATAAGGCGGCGTAAATAATATGCTTTTATAAGTGAATTTCCATAAGGAGAGCGTTTTTACTCTTAACAGGCGTAATTCACCGGCAAGGGCATAATAAAATAAAGGTGCCGCAATAACTAATTTCTCTTATACTAAGTAAAAAGGATCCTGGCTTATAACTCTTAAACGAAGAGAAGGCCTATTTATAGCATCTAATAAAAAAGCAATTTATATAAAGAAAATCAGCTTATAGATAAAAGGTAGAAATAAGTAACTACGTAGTAAAGCTCTTATTTTGTTCTTTTAGTAGCTATTTAATAGCCTATATACAATAAGGTGTGATTTAAAATAAGCAGGGCAAGACTAAATAGTTTAATAAATAATAATAAATAACAAATAGTTCTTATTAAACAGGAGGTCTATATTAGGTCCGTATACTAAAGGGTAAAATAACCTTTAAACTATGCGTAGCTAAATATCAGGGGAAGTATTAAGGAGGCTAAAATTAAAGAAAGCCTAAAGGAGACTGAAATTAAGGGAAGCCTTAAGGAAGCTCGTGCTACTACTACTGCTGCTACTACTACTAGTTATAGCGTATTTACTACTATATTAAGGAATGAATATAATATGCGTTAGTGCCTCCTCTCGTTTTATACTTTTAGTATATATAAACCTAGCTTTTATAATAGCTACGTAAAACCCTTAATACGTTAATATACCTTATAAATATATATACGGCTTATATTAATAAATATTAAAAAGCATATAAAATAAAGAGCGATATTATCTATTATATATCCTTACTTACAAGTAAAAATAGATAAAGTCTTATCCCCTTAACATAAATGTAAAAATGTTTTTTTATAATAAGATATACTAAAGGTATATTAATCTTTTATAAGAATATTGTTTGTATAAATATCCTTTTATACTAAAGGTATCTTAGGTTTATATAATTTTGAAAAATAACTATAAAACATTATAAGAATTAGAAAAGTATAAAGATACTTTATCTACTATATATTTCTAATAAACATACTAATAAATAACCTTTTAGCTTTAAATATAAATATAAATATAAATATAAATAGAAATAGAAATATAAATAGAAATAGAAATATAAATATAAATATAAATATAAATATAAATATAAATATAAATATAAATATAAATATAAATATAAATATAAATATAAATATAAATATAAATATAAATATAAATAGAAATATAAATAGAAATAGAAATAGAAATATAAATATAAA
>JAPEBW010001215.1:0-28413 GCA_027405785.1 Ophiocordyceps robertsii | reverse complement strand
ATTTTCTAAGGTGCTTTTATAGTTAAAAATAGGTCGAACTATAATTAAGATATCCCGCGGAAATCCTTAAAAATCCCTTTAAAATACTAGCGGAATCCGCTTAGTAGTTTTTATAGTATCTTTTATAATTAAAGATATCGTAAACTATAGTTAAGTAAGCTCTTAACCCTTTATAGTTATATCTTAAAATCCTTAGCGGGGTCTAACTAGTAATATTTATCGTATCTCCTTAGGCGAGCCTTTATAGTACGTGCTTTAAGCGTTTTTATCGCGGGGTTTTATAAGGCTTTTTAAGAGTAAAGTAAGGAGTTTAAGCGTAGCCGTTTAGATTCTATAATAACTCCTTTAAGTAAGAAAGAAAAGCTAACGTCCTTATCGGTTTAAAGTAAGAATAAAGTAAAGGGGGCGCTAAGTAATAGCTTTATAATAATATCTTCGCGCTATATTAGTAGTACGCCGTCCTTATCCCTTTAATAGTTTTTTCGGCTTACTTAGCTAATAGTAGCTAGGCAGCTTAAGATAGCTAGTAAGCGGCTCTTATTTTAAATCCTTGCCTCTTATTTAATCGTATATCTTTATCTTTATTAAAGCGATTAGCGCGTTTAGCTAGAACCTTTAGTAAATCTTTTTAACTCCCTTTTAAAGCATACGTTTAAGCACTTATTAAGTAGTAAAGAGTCTCCGCGCTAAGGAATACTTAAATTCCCCGGCGGGATATATTATAAGAAACTAGCTTTATTTAAGCTTTATCTTATATTATTATCCTACTTACCTTTTTACGCCGTTTTTTAATCCTCCGCTAAATATCCTATACTACTTACTAGCCTTATAAGCCGCTTATAGGCGAGATATTATATCCTGCTTATTACCGCTATTATAGTTATCCCCCGCTTTCCGTTATTAGGCTTTCCGATTTATTATTCTTTTTATGCGGCGCTACTACTTACGCTTTTCCGCCGATTAATGCGTATCTAGCTACTAAGAAGGTATTAAGGTAAAAGTAGGCCGTCCCGCTAATATTAATAAGTATAGTTAGCACTAAGGTATTAAACGTTTATATTCCCGCTTAAAAGCGGGTAATAAGGTCCTTAATAGCCTTAATGCTTAACTCCTTACTTTTAAGGTTTTAGATATACTTAATAGTCTTAAAAAACCTCTTTATAAAGGGGGCCTTTAGGGCGAGAATATAAAGCGCGTAGTAAGTGCGGTTAATAAGGCGGATATCGAAGCCTAAGAATTTTATTGCTTAAGTTAAAATTAAGTCGCGTTTAAACTCTTCGCGGGCATATAACTAAAACTTAACGGAGTTTATAGCTAAGCGGAAACTCTTAATTATTATAATCTTATTACTAAAGTATTAGCCTGTAAAGCTAGGCCTATTAAGGATCGTATTAGTTACTACTAGCGGCTTTTTTAAGATTAAGCGGCGGAATATATCGCGAGGCTAGTTATTATTATCTCCTTTAGTTAAGGAGGGATAGCGGATAGACTATTATAAGGCGCTTATACGCCTTTATATAGCCGGGCTAAGTATAGCGGTAGGCGGAAAGAGCGTTTACTAAGCGGGACTAAATAGGTCCTTAAGGCTTATAGCGGCTATAAGCTAAGAAAGGGATTTTATAATATAGGCTAGACCGCGTATAAAGCAAGATAGGGTTTTAGCTATAGTAGCTTAAGGCGCCGCTATAAACCTAGCTATAAACTAGTTAAGCTAAACCTTAAATATATAATTAAAGACGGCGTAGATATCGTTTAAATCGTTTAGCTAAAGCGGGTTTCCGCTAGCTATAATAGCTACTATAGATCTTAAGACTATAGCGAGGTTAGCTAACTTAAGAGCGTTAAGTATTAGCTAGTTATTTTACTAATAAAGATTTCCGGCTATGCCTTAAAAAATATATAGGCGGTAGGGGCTTTTAAATAGTAAGAGCTAAGCGAAAGGTATAGCTATGTTACTATAAAACCGGCTATTTAAACCACGCTATAGTATAAGGCTAAGAGGTAAATTATTTAAGTTAAGTGTTTAAAAAGAGTAGTATAGGCCGTCTTTTATAGTATTATAGTTTAAGTTAAATCCGTTAGCTTAAGCGCGGCTATAAAAAGCAGCGTAAGTCTATATAAAAGCTTAAACTTAAAGGTTCTAACTCTCGCTAAAGGACTTAAAGCTATAAAGGATAGTCGCTTTATTTTTATAAAGCTTAAGCGCTCGCTTATATCCTTTATATTAAAGATATAAAGGCTTATAGGAGAGCGGGCTAAAGAAGTAGTTATAGAATAGCTAATCTTAGCTATAAGAAATATTAAACGATAAAGAGACTTAAAACGGGAGTATAAAGATTATAAGCTTAAGGTAAAGAAGGTTATATATATAGGAGTAAGTAAGGTGTGGCGGGCTATAGCTAGTAGTAAAGGGAAATATAGTTATAAAAGGAAGAAAAGAAAAGAAAGAGGGCGGGTAGTAAAGAGAATTTAAATAAGTATACTATAAGGCTAAAAGGGCCTTATTACTTAAAGTAAACGGCGGTATATTATTATTAAAATAACTAATTACTTTAAGCGTAGTAAGTTATAGTTTTATATAACCCGTAATAGCTTTTAAGTCTCGTGCTTAGGCCTAACTGCTTTATTTTCTTAATTAAAGAGTTTTATATTAAGTTATAAAAGCTATATATTATACTTTTATTTAAACTCCTTAAGTAGCTAACTCCTTTTATGCTTTTTTAAAGGCTTTTACGATCTTTAGCGAGAAAACCGCTTTTTTATTTACTTATAAGTTATAGCTACTTAGCTAGCCTTTTTAAGCTATAAGAAACTCCTTCTTTAGCTTTCCGCCGCCTTTCTTTATTATATAGCTTTATAGGATTTGTTTTACTTTTTACTTATTTAAGTAAGGTATTCTTTTATTTTAAACTAGTCTTAAGTATATAGCTAGCTCGTTTGCTAAGCGTAGTTATACTATTATAATAACCGGATAAATATTAAAGGACCTTTTTATATCTAGCTAGTATACGAGCTATCTTACTTTAGCAGTAACCTTAAACGGCTTAGTGCGTCTTTCTTAAAGCTTTATTAGTTTACCGTTTACGATATAGTAGCCTTTACTATACTATAGCTAGACTTAATCGCTAGGCTTAAATTCTAGCGGGCGGTATTTCTTATTATATCTATCCTTTATAGCGGCTTAAGTATAAGCTATAGCTAACTTAGCTTCTTCTTATAAAACCTTTTAGTTTTATAGGTATAAGTAGTTACTAAGAAACCGGAGGCCGTTATTTATTCTTATCCTTATAATAAGCTTATTAAGGGCCGCGTAAATTATTAAGGAGAAAGAATTATAAAGGCTAAACTAAAAGGCAATTAGTATATTAGTTTAGCGTAAGTCTAGGAAATTAGTAGTAAAGAATTATAGCGCGATTTCTATAGTTTAGTTTCGCCTTTTCGATAGGCCGTTAGTTTAAGGGTATTAAGCAGTAAAGATAAAAAGCTTCGATTTAAAGGTTTACTATAAGGTCCGCTAAAATGCTAAGGTAAACTTTATATCTTAGTTAGAGATTATCCCCTTTAAAATCCCTTAATTAGCCCGGAGTAGTTTAGTATATAACGCATATACTTAGTTTTTTACTATAAACTAATTATTACTAAAGATAAGGAGATATATTTTTAAGAATTTATTAGTTATAGTTAATAAGGTATTAAAGAAGTTCTTTATAAGACCTTTTTATAAAGATTGTTTAACTTAGACTACTAAGAGTCCGGTAATAAAGTCTATCGCTATTATATAGTATAAAACTAGCGGGCTTTAAATTAAGATAAGCTACTTTAATATCTTACCTTAATTAGTTTAGTTATAGTAAAAAGCATTATAGCTATCTATAACCTTATTTATATATCTACTAAGCTATAAGATTAAGAAGGTTTTAAATAGATCTTACTATATATAGGTATAGCTAGTATAAAAATATTTAATATAAGCGTCTTTAACGATTTCCTTAGTATAGATCTTAAGGATATATAGTCTTTAGCGTCCGTCGATCTTTATAAAGTATAGTAACCCCTATAACTAAAGGAATAATAGTCCGTAGACCCCGTCCTTATCGCTAAGCTATACTATAATTTTTACTTACTATATATCTTTTATATATCTATCGATTATTTTTTAGTAGAGCGGCAATTTAATTAATGCTTTTATATAAAGGAATACATAGTCCGTTATCTTATCCTCTTAAATACGTTTTAATTCCCCTTCTTAGTTTAAAGATACCGGCCTATTATCTTAGTGCGGTAAATATAAGACCGCGTCCGGTATAACGTTTTTAACGCCTAAGATATAGTATACCTTAAGCGGGAATTAGCTTAAGTATTAAGATACGAGGATTAGCTTATTATTAGATTTTATATTAGTAAAGAATAAGGATTTTTAGTATACGATTCTATAAGTACTTACGTAGTTAGTAAAGACGACTACTTATAGCGTTCTTACGGAAAGTACTATAATGCGTAACTTATATACTGCTTATACTAAACTAGCTACTTTAAGTTTTATAAGCTAATATTAAGGTTCTCCGCTTTAAAAAGCGCGGCTTAAGTAAACGATAAGCTAGACCTTAGTTTAAGCTAGTAACGTCTTTTTATTTTATTTTATGCCTTTTTTTAAGTAAAAAGCTATAGCCGCTACTTCGTATTCTTAAGATATATTAATTTAGATAAATAGTTATTAAGCGGAGTTAAAGTAGTAAATCGTTTAAAGCTTAGTAAGTTTCTTAGTTAGAATTATAAAGGCCTCTTTTCCTTTTAAAGTAGCCTAAAAAGCGGCTTTCGCGGCGTATTAAGCCTATCTTTAGCCCCTTAAGAGGACTCCTTCTTCCCGTCTTACTTAAAGTAGCTTTATTTTTTGTTTTTATAGGACGTTAACTTCCTTAGCGAAATATAAGACTATATAGCGTAGCTACTTAATAAGGCCGATCTATTTCTTAAGCTATTAAAGGTTCTTTAAGAACGCGATATCCTTTAAGGCTTATACGCGTTTATTTATATTTATTAGGCTAATAGCGTCTACTTTAAATCTAAGGAGCTATACGGATAAGTACGCTAAAAAGGACTTTTATCCGGATAAAGTAATATTACGGTTATAAAAAGAGCAGAATATAGCCTTTAAATATTAAAGGTATTCTTCGGCTATATCGGAGTAAATAATAATATCGTCGATATAAGCCGCCGCGTATTCTTAGTATCTATAAAAGATATTATCGATAAACCTTTAAACGTATACTAAGGAGTTTTTAAAGCTTATAAGTATTATTAATAATCTTTTTAGCCTATAATAGCTTATAACTATTAACCTTTTTTAGTAGTCTTAATAAACTAAGAACTAATAAAAAAACGATTATACGTTTACTATATTAATAAACTTTTTTCCTTAAAGGCGTTTAATTATATTGCTTTAAAAGTGTATTAAGTAAGCGTTTAAGGTAATAATAGCGTTAATCCTCTATAAGTTTATAATTACTTATTCTTTTTCCTTTCCGTTTACCGTCTTTTATACTACGAATACTAGCGCCGTAAACGGGGTTAGCCTATAAACTCGTTTTAATCGGCCTTATATAGTTAGCTAGCCGAATATTATATTTACTACCTTCTTATCTTTATCGCTTAATAAGTATAATCTTAATATAACTTATTAGTATTACTATTCTTTTACTAAAGGAATGCGTATATATTTAAATTCGTCTATATATACTATTCCTTTATCCTTTTAAAGGCGGGGAAACGATTAAAGGATATCTTAGACTTTTAATACGTATTTTAGGTCTTTAGCATAGATCCGGACGCCTTTATTAGTAGTAAGTTCGGGTAAGTCCTTAGTTCGGCCGATTTTAAGTTTATAGTTTACTATAAGATCCTTTTATAAGAAGTCTTTAGCGGGGTTTATTTTATCCGGATTTTCTATAAGGGTTTCTATTAAGGGAGCAGTAGTATCAACCTCCTTATATAGCTAAAACTACTTATTAAGGTCCGTAATTATCCTTACCTTTTAGCCTTAGCGGAGTATTAATAATTCCTTAAAATAATTTATCGCCGTAAAGCTTTTATAGTCTTATATTATTATCTAAGCGAGCTTAAGGTTATCGGGGAAAAATATTATATTACGTCTTAATAGCGGCGCCCGGACTTATATAAGTAAGGCGTAGCTAAAACTAGCTAAAATCGTTATAGTAACTAAGTAGATTACCTATTTATATATTACTAGTCTTAGCTAAACTATCTTAACTTTAGCTTTTATCCCTTTATAAGCCCCGATTTATAAGACTAATATAAAGTTAATAAGGTCCTTTTAGTAAGGAACTAAAAAGTATTAGCTAAGTAATATATTAGCCGCTAAGCGTTTTACTATTTAAGCGCCGATTCTTACTTTTTAAACCGCGAGGCTACTATTTAGCCTTCTTAATATATACGCGGTAAATTCCGCTTATTTAATAGTAGCTATCTTTCTTACTCCTTAAAGAAGAATTCGTTAAAAGGAGTTTATAGTTATGTTTTAAAAAGTCTTTATTAAGTCGGCCTAAATAAAGCTTTAGTTTACCCCGGTATCTATATAAGCTTTAATGCCTATCTTAGGCCCTTTTTTTCTATAGACTAATAAGTATATGTAGGTAAATTATAACGGCCTATTAAGGTTTAATAGCTAAACGTTAACGGAAGCTTTAACTATTTAAACGCTTTATAGCTTTTAAATAACTACTTACTATACTAAGCTACGTCTTTATATAGCAATATCTTAGTTAAGGTTAAGGGGGTGTTTATCTTTAATATATTAGTATAACTTATTCTTTAAGGGGAAGACTTTGCTATAAAATCCGTATACTTTATTAGCCTTTTATACTAAGTTTACTATAGTATAAATTGCGGTTTCCTTTAAGCTTTTATTAATATTTAACTAAGCTCTTTTTATATTATACTCTTTATCCCTTAAATAGTTATCGGTCTTTACTATAGTTCTTTCTTTAATCGCGGGGTATACCCGCTTTAGCTTTAGCGTTAGTAAGCGTATAGTCTTAAAGGTTCCTTTTCTTTTAAGCTAAAGAACCTTAGCTTATATTCTTAGCTATTTAAGCGGGTTTCTCCCTTAACTTAGCAAGCGCTATAAGGCTTATAGTATATCCGCCTTTACTAAGCGGTCTAAAAACGTAACCTTTAGTCCCGGCGAGCTCTTAATAGATAGCTAAAGCGTCCCGGACTATTCTTTAAGTATATATAAAGTATAGCTAGTCGGCCCTCGCTTTTTTATAAGTTAGACTTATTTTTTTCGCGCTAGTAAGTGCTTTTAAGATCCTTAAGTATATTTAACTTATAGCTAAGGAAGAATTTTATTATATTCGTTAATTTATCTATTAATATCCTCGTTTCCTACTAAACGTTAAAAGGATTCTTTTAAGTAAACGTTTAGCTTTTAGTAGATTACTATAGTTAAGTAGTTTAGCTAATAAAGCGCGGCCTTAGCTTTATATTATAAGCGCGATATCTAAGACTTAAAGTCGGATCTTATTACTATATCTTTAATAGTAAAGTGCTTTTTATTAAGTGCTTTTATCGCTATATTTAAGCGGATTTTAAACCGTTTTTATAAGGCGGATATTTATCGGCTTAGTTTAATACTAAGCTCGCTAAGTTCTTCTTATTATAGTTTTAAAAGGTCCTTAAAATACTATTTTACCGCACTTCTTTAAAGGAAGAAGGGCAATTAAATAGCTAATTCGTCTATATAGGCCTCGCCTTTACTAGCGTTTTAGTAGATAAAGTTAATAAAACGGTTTACTTCTTAAAATATACTAGCCTTATTATCTTTTTAGATTTTGTTAAAGGATACTTTTAAAGGTCTTAATAAGTTAAATCTCCTTATATCCTTAGCTTATAATTAAGGTTTTTCCTAAGGCTTAATAAGTATATCTTCTTTTCTTAGTACTTAAAGGAGACTAAGGAATTATTCGTTTAATATTACTACTATTCTTACTAAAAGGCTTAAGGCTATACTTAGTCTTAGTATCTACGCGCTTAGTATAAATAGGTTTAGCCCGCTAAGGGTATCGCTTACCGCGTCTTTATTACTTATTATTAAAGTCTTAGTCTTAATACTCTCGCTAAGCGCTTAACCTTTTATCTTATACGCGTCCCGGAATTTAGTGCGCTATAAGGCCCTTAGTATAAGAGGCTCGTTTTTATTAATTAAAAGTCCTAAAAATGCTTTAGTTAGCGCGGCTATAGCGGATAAAGCTAAATAGTAATACTAAACTAAGAAACTATTAAGTATCCTCCGAGGCGGATTTCCGGTTAAGACCTTTAAGCTAAACTTTATTAATAGTATATAGTAAAAATATCCGCTAAGCTTATTATCTTAAGGAAAAAGTAACTTTATTATAGGCTTAATTTAAAAGGTATTTAGTAAGTAGGGAGCCGGATAGTTTTAAGGTTAGCTTATCCTTACTTCTTTTATTTAAAGGATAATTAATTTATTTAAGTAATACCGAATTTAGTTTACTTAATTATATAAGTTTTATTGTTTTATAGTCTATTCTTTATTAGTATTTTAAAGGCAGATTGCTTTTTAAAAGGTAGTAGTCTTAGCTTAGCTAAGCGGGACTTATTTTACGTCCCGTTTAACTTTATAGGCTATTATAGTATAGTACCTAAAAAAAAAAGTAAGGGAGATTATTAAACCGGTATACTTAGTAAGCTGCGGCTTTTTCCGCTTTTACGGCGTACTTATCTCGGAGTTTTATTATAAGCGCGTTAAGGAAGAAGTACTTATTATTAAGGTTAGACTTAAAGGCTAATAGGAGCTTCTTACTAAAAAAAATATCGTTTAGTATTTAACTTCTTATAAGATAAGTACTTAATTATACGATATAGTCGCTTTTAACTTAGCGAATATTTAAGGGATTTCTATTTAAATAGGTAGGAATTACTACTATTTACTATGCTTTATAGTATAAGGATAAAGAGATAAAGCGCGGACTAATTACTGCTAGTTAAGGCTAGTACTATAAACTAATTACTACTAGTTAAGGCCGGTATTATAAACTAATTACCGCTAGTTAAGGCCGGTACTATAGACTAATTACCGCTAGTTAGGCTAGTATAACGGACTAATTCCTATATATAAACGTAAATAAGGGTTTAAAAATAGTAAAAAGCTTATTTATTCTTTAAGGCATAGCTAGCTACTTTATACTAAGTTCTTTAAGCTAATTTTAAGGATCTTTAACTATATTATTTATAGTGCGTAAATAAACTATAAATATCCTTATAAAATCGCTTAATAAACTAAATATAAGCTTTATTAGAAATATTATAAACTATAGTTAGGGAAATCCCTTAAATATTTTGAAATATCCTTTAAAAATCGCAATAAGGTTTATCCTATATCTTTTAAGTTACTTTTATAGTTAAAAACGGGTCGAACTATAATTAGGATATCCCGCGGAAATCCTTAAAAATCTCTTAAAGATACCGGCGGAATCCGCTTAGTAGTTTTTACGGTATCTCTTATAGTTAAAGATATCGTAAACTATAGTTAAGTAGGCTCTTAACCCTTTATAGTTATATCCTAGAAACCTTAGCGGGGTCCGACTAGTAATATTCGTCGTTTCTTTTAAAGCGAGCCTTTATAATACGTGCTCCGGGCGTTCTTATCGCGGGGTTTTATAGGGCTCCTTAAGAGTAAAGTAAGGAGTCCGGGTGTGGCCGTCTAGATTCCGTAATAAATACTATAAATTATAATTAAGGAAATCCTTTAAATATCCTTAAATATCCTTAAGAAATCGCCTTAAAGTCTATCTTATATTTTTAAGGTGCGTTTATAGTTAAAAATAGGGTAAATTATAGTTAAGATATCCTATAAAAATTCTTAATATTCCTTAAGGATCTTAACGGAATCCGCTAAATAGTTTTTATAATATATTGTATAGTTAAAAACGTTATAAACTATAATTAAACAGGCTTTTAAGCCTTTTTAGTTATATCTTTAAAACCTTAATAAGGTTTAATTAATAACATTTATTATATCTTTTTAAGCAAGCTTTAATAATGCGTGCCTTAAGCGTTTTTATCGCTAGGTTCCGTAAAGCCCTTATAGAGTAAAGTAAGGAGTTTAAGCATAGCTATTTAAATTCTATAATACTTAGTTTAAGAGGCTAATAAAGTATATAGATTTTATAATAAAGTATTCTTTTTAAAGAATAAGCTTTACTAATATATTAAAGATAAATACCCTTTTAACCTTAACTAAGATATTGCTATATAAAGATATAGCGTAGTATAGTAAGTAGTGATTTTAATTTTATAAAGCGTTTGAATAGTTTAGGCTTTTCTTTAGATTAAATTATTAAGCCTTAATACGTTAAAATTAATTTACCTATATACGCTTACTAGTTTATAAAAATGAAAAGCTTAAGATAAGTATTAAAGCCTATATAAATATTAAGGTAAACTAAAGTCTTATTTAAGCTAACTTAATAAAGACCTTTTAGTATATAATTATAAACTCCTCTTAATAAATTCTTATTTAAAGAGTAAGAAGAATAGCTACTATTAAATAAGTAGAATTTATAATATATATACTAAGAAGGCTAGATAGTAGCCTTATAGTTATAAAGGTAAGAATTAGCGCTTAAATAGTAAAATACTTAGTAGCTAATATATTACTTAGCTAAGATTTTTAATTTCTTTATTAAAAAGACCTTATTTACTTTATATTAGTCTTATAAATCGGGGCCTATAAAAGGATTAAAGCTAAAGATATGATAGTTTAAGTAAGACTAGTAATATATAGATAAGTAATTTACTAATTTATTATAACGAATTTAGCTAGTTTTAGCTACGCCTTACTAATATAAGTCTAAGCGCTGCTTTTAAAGCATAATATAATATTCATCCTTAATAACGTTAAGCTTACTTAAATAATAATATAAGATTATAAAAGCTTTATAGTAAATAAACTAGTTTAAAGAACTATTAGTACTTTATTAAATCTAAAAAGTAAGGAGAATTACGGTCTTTAATAAGAAGTTCTAGCTATATAAAAAGGTTAATACTATTACTCCCTTATCGGAAGTTTTTATAGAAAACCTAAATAAAATAAATCCCGCTAAGGACTTTTTATAAAAGGAATTTATAGTAAACTATAAGCTTAAAATTACCTAAACTAAAGACTTACTTAAACTTACTATTAATAAGAGCATTAAGATCTATACTAAGGACTTAAAATATAGATTAAAGGTTTAAAACATTATTAAATCGTTTCCTTACCTTTAAAAGAATAAAGGAGTAGTATATATAGATAAATCTAAATATATATATATATTCTTTTAGTAAAAAGATAGTAATACTAATAAGTTATATTAAGACTTTATTTATTAAGCGATAAAGATAAAAAGGTAATAGATACGCTATTTAGCTAGCTAGCTAAATAAAGACGATTAAAATAAGTTTATAGGCCGACCTTATTTATAGCGCTAGTATTTATAGTATAAAAGATAGTAAACGGAAAGGAAAAGTAATAATTAGTTATAGATTTATAAAGAATGAACGCTATTATTACCTTAAACGCTAAATTAATACTGCAATAAACTAATATAATTAAACGCCTTTAAAGAAAAAGGTTTATTAGTATAGTAAACGTACGATTTTAATTTTATTTATTTTTAGTTTCTTAAAACTATTAAGAAAGGTTTATAGTTATAAGCTATTACGGGCTTAAAAGATTATTAATAATAGTTATAGGCTTAAAGAACTCCTTAATATACGTTTAAAGGTTTTTTAATAACGGCCTTTATAAATACTAAGAATACGCGGCGGCTTATATTAATAATATTATTATTTACTTTTATATAGCCGAAAAATACTTTTAATACTTAAAGGCAATATTCCGCGCTTTTTATACCTATAATATGACTTTTTTAAAACTAAAGTCCTTTTTAATATACTTATTTATATAGCTTTCTATATTTAAAGTAAACGCTATTAACTTAATAAATATATATAAACGCGTATAAGCCTTTAAAAATATCGTTTTTAAAGAACCTTTAATAGCTTAAGAAATAGATTAGCCTTACTAAATAGCTACGCTATATAGTTTTATATTTCGCTAAAAAGGTTAATATCTTATAAAAACGAAAAACGGAGCTACTTTAAATAAAATAAGAAGAAAAATATTATAAAATTTTAATAGCTATGCTTAAACTCCTTACTTTACTTTTAAGGAGCTTTAAAAACCCCTATAATAAGAACGCTTAAAGCACGTACTATAAAAGCTTGCTTAAAAAGAAAGAATAAATATTACTAGTTAAACCCCGCTAAAGGTTTTAAGATATATTTATAAAAGCTTAAAAGCCTATCTATTTATCGTTTATAATGTTGTTAAACTATAAAGAACACTATAAAAACTATTAAGCGTTTTTTTTAGTATCTTTTAAGGATTTTTAAGGATTTCTATAAGATATTTTAACTATAGTGTTACCTATTTTTAACTATAAAAGCACCTTAAAAGATATAAGATAGACTTTACTACGATTTTTAAAGGATGTTTAAGGATATTTAAAAGATTTTCTTATTAGTAGTTTTTAGTGTTTTTAACTAAGCTTATATTTAGTTTATTTAGTAATTTTATAAGGATATTTACGGTTTATCTATAAATTAATAATAAATAAAAACATAGTATAGTTAAAGATCTTTAAAATTAGCTTAACGAATTAAGTATAAAGTAGCTAGCTATACCTTTAAGAAAAGATAACCTTTTTACTATTTTTAAACCTTTATATACGTTTATATATAGTAATTAGTCCGTTATATTAGCTTAACTAGTAATAATTAATTTCTAGTACCGGCCCTAACTAGTAGTAATTCGTTTATAGTACTAGCCTTAACTAGTAGTAATTAGTCCGCGCTTTATCTTTTTATCTTAACGCTATAAAGCGGAGAAAAAAAGTGCTTTTAAAAGGCTATAGATAAGTATAATATACTGCGAAAGCCGCTTTTTAGCTTACTTTAAAAAAAGAAAAGGCCTTTATAAATTTAATTAAAAAACTTATAAGGCTTTAAACGATTTACTACTTTAACCCCGCTTAATAACTATTTATTTAAATTAATATATCTAAAGAATATAAAGTAGCGGCTATAGCTTTTTTCGTAAAGAAAGGTATAAAATAAGATAAAAAGATACTATTAGATTAAACTAAGGTTTAGCTTATTATTTACTTAAACCGCGCCCTTTAAATTAAAGAGCTTTAATACTAGCTTATAAAGCTTAAAATAGCCGGTTTAGTATAAGTAGTTTATAAGTTACGCACTATAATAATATCTATAGAAACGCTATATGTCGTCGTCTTTACTATTTATATAAGCACTTATAAAATCATATACTAAAAATCCTTATTTTTTATTAATCTAAAATTTAAAGATAAGCTAGTCCTTACTTTTTAATACTTAAGCTAATTCCCGCTTAAAGTATACTATATATTAAGCGTTTAAAACGTCGTGCTAAACGCCTTTTTACGTTTACTATACTAAGATAATAAGCCGGTGTCTTTAACCTAAAAAGAGGAATTAAACGTATCTAAGAAAATAAAATAATAAACTATATATTCCTTTATATAAAAGTATTAATTTAATTACCGCTTTAATAAAAATAATCAACGGATATACAGAGGATATATAATAAGTTAAGATTTTTATATAGCTTAGCGATAAGAATAGTATCCTTAAACTCTTATTCCTTTAATAGTAAAGGTTGCTATACTTTTTAAAGGATAATAAACGCTAAAAACTATATATCCTTAAGACTTACGCTAAGGAGATTATTAAAGACGCTTACGCTAAATATTTTTATACTAGCCGCACTTATATATAATAAGATTTATTAAAGAGCTGCTCGATTTTATAACTTAGTAAATATAGAAATAAGGTTATAAATAGCTATAACGCTTATTTTTATAATAAGACTAATAAAATTAAGATAAATAAAATAGATTATTTTAATTTCAAGCTTATTAGCTTTATACTATATAATAGCGATAAACGATATTACTAAGCTTTTAGTAGTTTAAGCTAAATAATCTTTATAAAACAATCCTATAAAAAACTTCTCTTATACCTTACTAACTATAATTAATAAATTTATAATAATATATCTCTTTATTTTAAGTAATAACTAGTTTATAGCGGAAGAGTAATTATAAGTATTATATACTAAGCTACTCCGCGCTAATTAAAAGATTCCGAAAAGGATAACCTTTAACTAAGACGTAAAGTTTACTTTAGTATTTTAGCGGACTTTATAATAAGCCTTTAAATTAAAGCTTTTTATATTTACTGCTTAGTACCTTTAAATCGATAGCTTATTAAAAAGGCGAAACTAAACTATAAAAATCGCGCTATAATTTATTACTACTAATTTTTCAAACTTATACTAAACTAATATACTAATTGCTTTTTAGTTTAGCCTTTATAATTTCTTCTTCTTAATAATTTCTATTGCTTTTAATAAGCTAGCTATAAGAATAAGAATAAATAATAGCTTTTAGTTTTTTAGTAACTACTTATACTTATAAAACTAAAGGTTCTCATAAAAAAAGGCTAGGTTAGCTATTACTTACGCTTAAGCCGCTATAAAAAATAGATAGAATAAGAAATACTAGTTATTTAAATTTAAACCTAGCGATTAAGTTTAACTATAGCTTAGTAAAGGTTATTATATTATAGATAGTAAACTAGCGAAACTTTTAAAAAGACATACTAAGCCGTTTAAAGTTACTATTAAAGTAAGATAGCTTATATACTAGTTAGATATAAAAAGGTCTTTTAATATTTATTTAATTCTTTTTATAGTATAACTACGCTTAGTAAACAAGCTAGCTATACGCTTAAGCTTAGTTTAAGATAAAAAGATACCTTACTTAAATAAGTAAGAAGTAAAATAAATCTTATAAAGCTATATAATAAAATAAAGCAGCGGAAAACTAAAAAAAAGAGTTTCTTATAGCTTAAAAAGGCTAGCTAAGTAGCTATAACTTTTAAATAAAGGAATAAGTAGTCTTTTTGCTAAAGATTATAAAAGCCTTTAAAAAAGCATTAAAAGAGTTAGCTATTTAAGTAATTAAGATAGGAGTATAGCGCGCGGCTTTTATAACTTAATATAAAACTCTTTAATTAAAAGAATTAAGTAGTTAAGCTTAAATATAAGACTTAAAAGTTATTATAAGTTATAAAAACCTATACCTTACTACGCTTAAGGTAAGTAATTATTTTAATAATATTATACCGCCGTTTAGTTTAAGTAATAAAGCCCTTTTAGCCTTATAGTATACTTATTTAAATTCTCTCCGCTACTTAATCTTTCTTTTTTCTTTTATCTTTTTATAACTATATTTCTTTATACCGCTAGCTTTAACTTACTATATCTTACTTACTTTTATATATCTATAACTTTCTTTACTTTAACCTTATAATCTTTATACTTTTATTTTAAGTCTTTTTATTATTTTACGTTTTTTATAATTAAGATTAGCTATTTTATAACTACTTTTTAGCTTACTTTTTTTAAGGCTTTACACCTTAAATATTAAGAATATAAGTAAGCGTTTAAGCTTTTTAAAAATAAAGCGGCTATTCTTTATAGCTTTAAGTCCTTTAATAAAAGTTAAAACCTTTAAGTTTAAGCCTTTATATAAACTTATACCGCTTTTTATAGCTATGCTTAAGCTAATAGATTTAACTTAAATTATAGCACTATAAAAACGGCTTATATTACCCTTTTAAAATACTAAACTTAAACGACTTACCCTTTAGCTTTATACTATAATATAGTTTAAACGGCCGGTTTTATAGTAACTTAGCTATTATAGAATCTTAATAGCTACGCTTAGACTTCTTACTTTACTTTTTAAGAGCCTTACGGAACCCTATAACGGGAACGCTTAAAGCACGCACTATAAAGGCTCGCCTAAGGAGATATAATAAATATTACCGATCGGACCCTGCTAAGGCTTTTAAGATATAACTATAAAGGCTTAAGAGCCTACCTAAATATAGTTTATAACGTTTTTAACTATATAAGATACTATAAAAACTACTAAGCGGATTCCGCTAGTATTTTTTAGGATATTTAAAGATTTTTATAAGATATCCTAACTATAGTTCGACTTATTTTTAACTATAAAAACACCTTAAAAGATATAAGATAAACTTTGCCGCGATTTTTAAGGGATATCTAAGGATATTTAAAGGATTTCCTTACTTATAGTCTATAGTATTTTTAACCGGGCTTAAACTTAGTTTATTAAGCGATTTTATAAGGATATTTACGGTTTATTTATATACTAATAATAAATAAAAAGATAGTATAGTTAAAGATCCTTAAAATTAGCTTAAAGAACTTAGTATAAAGTAGCTAGCTATACCTTAAAAATAGTTAAGCTTTTTACTATTTTTAAACCCTTATATACGTTTAAATATAGTTATTAATCCGTTATACCGGCTTAATTAATAATAATTAGTCCGTAGTACTAGCCTTAATTAATAGTAATTAGTTTAAAGTACTAGCCTTAACTAGCGGTAATTAGTCCGCGCCTTATTCCCTTACTTTTATACTATAAAGCGTAGTAAATAGTAGTAATTCCTACTTATTTAAATAAAAATCCCTTAAATATTCGCTAAGCTAAGAGCGACTATATTATATAATTAAGTACTTATCTTATAAGAAGTTAGATACTAAACGATATTTTCTTTAATAAAAAGCTTTTATTAGCTTTTAAGTCTAACCTTAATAATAAGCACCTTTTCCTTAACGCGCTTATAAGAAAACTCCGAGATAAGTAGGCCGTAAAAGTAAAAAAGACCGTAGCTAATTAAGTATACCGGTTTAATAATCTCCTTTACCCCTTTTTAAGGTACTTTACCGCGATAGCTTATAAAGTTACATAAGATATAAAATAAGTCCCGCTTAGCTAAACTAAAACTACTACCTTTTAAGAGGTAATTTACTTTTAAAATACTAATAAAGGATAAATTATAAAATAATAAAACTTATACGATTAAGTAAACTAAATTTAGTATTACTTAAATAGATCGATTATCCTTTAAATAAAACAAATAAAGATAAGCCGACCTTAAAACTATTTAGCTCTCCGCGCGCTAAATACTTTTTAGATCGAGCTTATAATAAAGTTACTCTTTCCTTATAATAATAAGCTTAGCGGATATTTTTACCGCGTACTACTAATAAAGTTTAGCTTAAAGACTTAAACTAAAAATCCGCTTTAAAAGATACTTAGTAGTTTCTTAGTTTAGTATTACTATTTAGCCTTATCCGCTTTAGCCGCGCTAACTAAAGCATTTTCGGGACTTTTAATTAATAAAAACAAGCCTCTTACGCTAAGGGCCCCGCGGCGTACTAAATTCTAAGACGCGTATAAAACAGAAGGTTAAGCGCTTAGTAAAAGTATTAAAACTAAGACCTTAATAATAAGTAATAAGGAAAGAGTAAGTAATACCTTTAATAGGTTAAACTTATTTATCCTTAGCGCGTAAATATTAAGATTAAGTATAGCTTTTAGCCTTTTAGTAAGAATAATAATAATATTAAACGAATAATTCCTTAATCTCCTTTAAGCACTAAGAAGAAAGGACGCGCTTACTAAGCCTTAAGAAAAACCTTAACTACGAGCTAAAGATATAAAAAGATTTAACTTATTAAGACCTTTAAAAGTATCTTTTAATAAAGTTTAAGAAGACGATAAGAATAGTTTATTTTAAGGAGTAGACTGTTTTATTAACTTTATTTACTAAAATGCTAATAAAGGTAAGGCTTATATAGATAAATTAGCTATTAAATTACCCTTTTTCTTTAAGGAAGTGCGGCGGATTAGGTTTTTAAGGAGCTCTTAAAACTATAATAAAAAGAACTTAGCGAGCTTAGAGTTAAACTAAGCTAATAAATCTCCGCCTTATAAAAACGGTTTAGGATCCGCTTAAATATAGCGATATAAGCACTTAATAAAAAATACTTTACTATTAAAGATAAAGTAATAAGATCTAACTTTAAGTCTTAAATATTGCGCTTATAATATAAAGCTAAGGCCGCGCTTTACTAGCTAAACTACTTATTTATAATAATATACTAAAAGCTAGATATCTATTTATAAAAATCCTTATAACGTTTAAGAAGAAATAAGGATATTAATAAATAGATTAACGAATATAAAGAGATTCTTCCTTAGCTATAAGTTAAATATACTTAAGGATCTTAAAAGTATTTATTAGCGTAAAAGAAATAAGTCTAACTTATAAAAAGGCGAGGGCTAACTAGCTATACCTTATACGCACTAAGAGGATAGTTTAAGATACCTTAGCTATTTATTAAAGGCTTGCTAAGGCCGCGAGTTATATTTTTAAACCGCTTAAAAAAGGGGAAAATACTACGGGCCTTATAGCGCTCGCTAAGTTAAGGGAGAAACCCGTCTAAATAGTTAAGAACGCGAGCTAAGGTCCTTTAGCTTAAAAAAGAAAGAACTTTTAAGACTATACGCTTATTAATACTAAAGCTAAAACGGGTATACCTTATAACTAAGAAAGGAACTATAGTAAAGACTAATAACTATTTAAAGGATTAAGAGTATAATATAAAAGGAGCTTAATTAAATACTAATAAAAGCTTAAAGGAAACCGTAATCTATACTATAGTAAACTTAGTTTAAGAGGCTAATAAAGTATAAAAATTTTACGGTAAAGTATTCCCCTTAAAGAATAAGCTTTACTAATATATTAAAATTAAACACCCCCTTAACCTTAACTAAAATATTACCGTATAAAGATATAGCTTAGTATAGTAAGTAGTTATTTAAAAGCTATAAAGCGTTTAGATAGTTAAAGCTTCCCTTAACGTTTAGCCGTAAAACCTTAATAAGTCGTCTTAATTTACTTATATACGCTTTTTAATTTATAAAAAAGAAAGGCCCGGAATAAGTATTAAAGCTTATATAGATACCGGGGTAAACTAAAGCCTTATTAAAGCTAACTTAGTAAAGACCTTTTAAGACATAACTATAAACTCCTCTTTATAAATTCCTATTTAAGAAGTAAGAAGGATAGTTACTATTAAATAAGTAGAATTTACCGCGTATATACTTAGAAGGCTAAATAGTAGCCTCGCGGTTAATAAAGTAAGGATCGGCACTTAAAAAGTAAAATGTTTAGCGGCTAATATATTACTTAGCTAAGAC
This sequence comes from Ophiocordyceps robertsii, assembly GCA_027405785.1. Classification (NCBI taxonomy): domain Eukaryota; kingdom Fungi; phylum Ascomycota; class Sordariomycetes; order Hypocreales; family Ophiocordycipitaceae; genus Ophiocordyceps; species Ophiocordyceps robertsii. The sequence goes on along the minus strand of JAPEBW010001215.1, from coordinate 9,145 downwards.
TTTTTAGTTCCTTATTAAGAGGACCTTATTAACTTTATATCGGTCTTATAAATCGGGGCTTATAAAAAGATTAAAGCTAAAGTTAAGATAATCCCGCTAAAACTAGCGATATATAAATAAGTAATTTACTTTGTTACTATAACAATCTTAGCTAGTTTTAGCTATACCTTACTTATATAAGTCGGGGCGTTGCTATTAAGGCATAATATAATATTTTTCCTTAACGACTTTAAGCTTACTTAGATAATAATATAAGATTATAAAAGCTTTATAGCGATAAACTATTTTAAGGAACTACTAGTACTCCGCTAAAGCTAAAAGGTAAGGATAATTACGGACTTTAATAAGTAGTTTTAGCTATATAAGGAGGTTAATACTACTACTCCTTTAGTAAAAGCCCTTACGAAAAATCTAGATAAAATAAACCCCGCTAAGGACTTCTTATAAAAAGATCTTATAGTAAACTATAAGCTTAAAATCGGCTAAACTAAGGACTTACTTAAATTTACTACTATTAAAGATATCCGGATCTACGCTAAGGACTTAAAATACGTATTAAAAGTCTAAGATATTCTTTAATCGTTTCCCCGCCTTTAAAGGGATAAAGGAGTAGTATATATAAATAAATCTAAATATATACGTATTCTTTTAGTAAAAGGATAGCAATACTAATAAGCCGTATTAAGATTATACTTATTAAGCGATAAAAATAAAAAAGTAGTAAATACGATCTTTAGCTACTTAATTACGTAAGGCTAATTAAAACGAGTTTATAGTCTAACTCCGTTTACGGCGCTAATATTTATAGTATAAAAGATAGTAAACAGAAAGAAAAAGGAATAAGTAGTTATAGACTTATAAGGGATTAACGCTATTACTACCTTAAACGCCTACTTAATGCCCCTTTAAAGCGATATAATTAAACGATTTTAAGGAAAGAAGTTTATTAATATAGTAAACGTATAATCGTTTTTTTATTAGTTCTTAGTTTATTAAAACTATTAAAAAAGGTTTATAGTTATAGGCTATTATAAGCTAAAAGGATTATTAATAATACTTATAAGCTTTAAAAACTCCTTAGTATATATTTAAAGGTTTATCGATAACGTCCTCCGTAAATACTAAGAATACGCAGCGGCTTATATCGACGATATTATTATCTACTTTAATACGGCCGAAGAATACCTTTAATATTTAAAGGCTATATTCCGCAATTTCTACGACTATAATATTACCTTATCCGGACTAAAGTCCTTAATATACCTATTTATATAGCTCCTTAGATTTAAGGTAAACGCTATTAGCTTAATAAATATAGATAAACGTATATAAGCCTTAAGGGATATCGCGTTTTTAAAGAACCTTTAATAGCTTAAGAAATAGATTAGCCTTACTAAGTAGCTATACTATATAGTCTTATATTTTATTAAGGAAGTTAACGTCTTATAAAAACGAAAGACGGAACTACTTTAAGTAAGATAGGAAGAAGGAGTCCCCTTAAGGGGCTAAGGACGGGCTCGAAACGCCGTAAAAGCCGCTTTTTAGCTTACTTTAAAAGAAAAAGGGGCCTTAGCTATAATAGCGGTAATAAGTAAGATATAGTATCTTACTTATAAGCGGCTTATAAAGATAGTAAGTAATATAGAAAACTTTATAAAAGATTAAAAACTATATAAAGAGTAAGTAAAATAATAAGATAAGATAAGGCTTAAATAAGCTAGTCTTATATAATCTATCCCGCTATAAAGGAATAAACATCTTTTAATACAAAGACTTTTTACTATCTTATAAACGCTTAAACGCATACTTAAAAGAGGGTTAAAAACCTTATTACTATTTTTAGCTAAATACGCTAATTGCCTTAATAAGATAAATACGTATAACTAGATAGATAGTAAGAATCTATAATAAAGCCGCTTACTTACTATTTTAAGCCGCCTAGCTACTATAAGCTAGGTAAGCTAAAAAAAACTATTAAAAAGGATAGGAATAGTATACTATTAATATAGCGTAAAGACGCTATTATAAAGCTATAACTTAGTGCCCCCTTTACTTTATTTTTACTTAAAACTAATTAGGACGTTAGCCTTTCTTTTATACTTTAAGAAGTTATTATAAGATCTAAATAGTTATGCTTAAACTCTATACTTTACTTTAAAGGAGCCTTATAAAACCTTATAATAGAAACGATTAAAGCACGTGCTATAAAGGTTTGCTTAAGGAGATATAATAAACTTTACTAAGTGTATAAAGGAGTAAAATATACTCTCCCGCAGCTAATAAGCTAAATACAGCATGAATAACACGCGATATAAATACGCTAAAATATTTATTAAATCCGCTAAACAATTCTACAGGCTATATTTATTTTATTATATTATTCCACGTATATATAAGCAAGATATAAGCAGATTAGGAAGAGGTGTATATAGAGACTATATGTATAATCCGTGCTAAGTCGCTACGCCACCTCGTATATATCACGGAATAAATCCCTAGGCTTATAAATACAATGTTAACTTAATAATAGCTATTAGCCTACTATATATAACTACGCTAAATAGGGGGCTCTTTTTTAAATAACTTAAGTTACTAATAGCTTAAAAAATATTTATATAAGGAGGCCTTAGTCCCCCCTTTACCTTAAATAGATTATTAACCTTATATATATATATCTTACCTATTTCTTTACCCTTTCGCACACTCTTTATATCTTTATAATTATCTTACCTATAGCTATATACTTACCCTCTTTTATACTTATTTACTTATTAATTAGTTAGACCCCGCTAAGGTTTTTAAGATATAACTATAAATACTTAAAAAATTATTTAACTCTAGTTTATAATATTTTTAACTATAAGAGATACTTTAAAAACTATTAAATAGATTCCCTTAGTATTTTTAAGAAATACTTAAGGATTTTTATAAGATATCCTAACTATAGTTTAGCTTATTTTTAACTTTAAAAATACTTTAAAAAATATAGGATAGACTTTACCGCGATTTTTAAAGGATATTAAAGGATATTTAAAAGATTTCCTTACCTATAGTTTATAGTATTTTTAACTAAGCTTATACTTAGTTTATTAAGTAATTTTATAAGGGTATTTACGGTTTATCTATATACTAATAATAAACGGTAAGATAGTCTAGTTAAAGATCCTTAAAAATAGCTTAAAAGACTAAGTATAAAGTAACTAACTATACTTTAAAGAAAAGATAAGCTTTTTACTATTTTTAAACCTTTATATACGTTTACGTATAGTAATTAGTCCGTTATACTAGCCTAACTAAAGAGAATTAGTCCGTAGTACCGGCCTTAACTAGCGGTAATTCGTCTATAATACTAGCCTTAACTAGCAGTAATTAGTCGGCGCCTTATCCTCTTATCCTAACACTATAAGGCGTAGCATTGCTTATATATACGTAAAATAATAAAAGGAAATATATATAGTATATAGTACTTTATAGCGGATTGAATGTATTTTTTAGCGTCTTTATGTCGTTTGTTATTTATACTATATTTAGCTTATAGGCTGCGGGAGAGTATATTTTACTCTTTTATAAAGTATAAGTGATAAATTAGTATATAAAAGCATATAAAAGTATATAAAAGGAAAGCCTTTTAATAGCTTTAAAAAGGTATAAAAAAGGTCTTTCTTCCTTTTTCCTTTAACTTTTTTTCTTTCCTTATTTTTTCTTATTTAGCTAGTTTTAACCTAAGAAATCCTTATAATAAGATACTCTTACCTTATTTAGTTTAGTAGTTTATACTAAGTCTTTTTCTCTTCTTCTTACTATAAATTATAGACTTAATAAATTATACTAAGATACTTATCTTAATAAAAGATTAGTATTTTAGTAATAACGCGCTTTAAAGCTAATAGAAATTTTCTAGAGCTAGATTAAAATTTCTGATTATTAAAACTAAATATAGTAGTAATAGCAGGAGCTTTTAATTTAGTAGCTTTATAAGTAAGGATAGCTTTAACCTTAGGAAGGAATTCTTTATTAGTATTATTTTTAAACTTATTAGGATTTACGAAGCTTTTTTAGTATAGTTATATTTAAGCTTAATCATTACTATTAATAGAATATCTAAAGATTTATTATTATATAAAAAGGAAAATATAAAGAAAAGGGGTTTTAAAAGCGGCTTTTTTATTTTTAATAACTATAAAAGACTTTAGTGCCTTTACTTATATATATAAAGGGCATTAAAAGACTTCTATAGGTATTAATATCTTTCTTTTTTCTTAATATTTATAAGGCTTAAATCGAAGTTAGCTAAAGACTTTTAGTTAATAACGTTTTAAACTTAAAAAAGGAAAAGCTTAAAGCGGTTAGTTTTATTATATATATTATTTAGGCTTAAAACCTTTAAAAAGCGTTTTTATATCTTTTAGCACTATAAATAAGTTTATAATTTGCTTTAAATCTTATTAATACTATATACGTTAAATTTAATTTAATAAAAAAAGTCTCTTACTTAAAAATACTTATAAAAAGCTTATATTATTATTTTTCCTTTTAAAGCCTTAAAATAAAGCTTTTAGTAATTATTATTAATATCATAAAGTTAAAAAGAAGTTATAAAAAGCTTAGTATTATAAAGGATACTTAATACGTTTTATACTAATAAAGCTTTATATTTTTAAAAGTTTTACTTAAAGTCTTACTATATAATAGCTCGCTAGCGATTAATATTATATACTAAAAGATTAAGTAAAAGCATATAGTTATAGTAATCTTTTATAATACGGAAATCTTACTTTTATACCTTAGTAGCTTTATTAACGGCGGCTTTCTTAGTAGTAGCGATAGTAGTAGCAGTATTACTATATAAAGCTATTATAAAAAGGCGAAAAAAGCAGTAAAGCTTTAAAGTATAAGGCTTATAAAGCCTTATACTTATTAAAGCTTATTATAGCTTATTTTTAAAAATTAATACCACTTCGGTTATAAAGGCGATTTTATTAATATCTTACTTTTAAGAACTTAAACACTTAATAATAATAACTTTATTCTTATAAATCAAGCCTTATATAAAGCTATATGCTTTATCGTAAGTTTTAAAGCTTAAAGATAGCAAAAAAAGCGAGATTGTAGGTTTAAGGGCTTAAGGGGCTTAAGGGGCTTAAAGGCCTTTAACGGCTTTATTTAAGTCGTCTTAAAGCAGCGCGAAGGCATTAAGAAAAGAGAGAAAAGAGTTTATTATAGCACTAAAAAGCTTTAAAGGTAATATAAGCGAGGGTCTTATATATGTATTAGCATATATATAAGCAAGGGTCTTTAGTAAGAGCTTTAAAGGTATAATATATATATATAAGCAAGTAAGGGCGGGCGAGGCTAAGTATATAGATAGGCGTAAGCGGGCGTATAAGTATTTAAAAAGTAAAGGTACTTATTATACGTAGGCAGTTTAAACAAGTAAGGCGGGCAGGCGCTAGTATATATATTTAAAGGCGGGCGTAAGTATAAATAGAGATATATATAAGTATAAATAGTAATACTTATTACTTTAACTTTTTAACTTATATGCTTGTAAAAACTAAGGTATGAAAACTATAGCTTGAAATTAAAGTTATTACTACTTATAATAATTATATAAATTTATAGCTTTAACTAGTACTATATATACTATAAGATATATAAGTTTTATAAAAATATAACTATATAGCGAAATTTAGCTAACTTTATCGCTATATTACTTATAATAAAAAACTTATTATACTAATAGCTTAGTAATAAAATAGTTATTATTAGTACATTTATAACTTTTAATAACCTTAAATATATAATAGTATTTATAGCTTAAAGATATAGTTATAAAGCTAATATAAATTAGCTTTAAAGCTAAGAAAATTCTAGTTTCTAAATAATAAAGCTTATTATTACTTTTTAAGTAAATGACTTTAAAGGTAAAAAAAGATTGTCTCGCGATACTATTAATAAAGTAGTAAAGATAGTAGATAGTGCAATAAGTTTTAGTATTACTTAGCTACTTACTTTATTATAAGACTAAAGCTTATAAAAGAAAAAGTCTCTTAGCTTTAATCGCAGGGGCCCGTTAACTATTAATTAAGTTAGGACTAAAAGCGGGGCTTTTAACTTAGTGTATTCCCCACACTTAGTAAGCCTATACTATTAGCACTATTTTTATAAAAGGCTTTTTTTAATAGCACTAAAGTAATACTTTTAGCTGTTACCTTTAAGTTAAAAGTTTAAAAATAAATAAAAAAGTGGTAAAGTATAGTATTATTATAAGTATTATGCTTAAAATAAAAGATTTTATAGTAAAGAATTAGTAAAAAGCTTATATAACTACGGAAGAAACTATAAACTAAATTTAAAGTTTTTTATAAAAGCTTTAAGTTTATATTTTATGCTACTTTTATAAAATTTATAAGTATAAATAAAAAGAAGTTTATTAATATTAAAAAGTTTAAAAAAAAGCTATATTAATATTAAAATTAGCTTATTATTATAAAAAAAGGGTCTTTAAAATAACTTCTTATTATTTAAGCTTCTAAAAGAATTTAAAAGTATTACTTTAATTAGTTTAAGAACTAAGTTTATAATTAATAATATAGGAATTACGTTTTAAAGAATAACCTGTATAAATAGCTTATAAAAGTAGCTAAAGCTAAAAAGTAAAAGGTTTTAACTATTATCGCTTTTAGTAAAAATAAAGGCTTTAGTAATAATAGTAAAAGCGAAATTAAGAGCTTTAAAAAAAGCGACAACCTTACTAAAAATACTAGCTTAAGTAAACTAGTAAAGAAGATTAATGCCTTAAAGAGGATATTATTATAAGTTGTGGCTACTTTATTAAACTTAGTAAAGTTATATATAAAGAGCCGGATTACTAAACTAAGTACTTTAATAAAGCCTTTAAATTTTAAAACACGTCTTAAGCGACTAAGAACGCGGGTATAAAAGCTAGTAATATAGCTATTATAATAGCTAGTAGCAAGTTTAATAGCCACCTTTTAAGTAGTATAGTTATAAAGAAATATAAGCTTATTTAAGATAAAGCTATTATAAACTTAAAATATATATCTTATTACTTTAATAACTTAAAATAGTTTATTAATTAAAACCTATTAACTTTTTTTTATAATATCTTTAAATAGTAGCCCGGTATAAGTAAAAGTTATAAGTATAGTAAAAATTATTATTAATAGTATTATATTTATGCTATTAAATATTAATTGTATTCTAAATCGCTAGCTAAATTTATTAGTAATTAATACTTTAAAGAGAAAAGTATAAAGCTTAATAATATTAAAGAATAGTTATTTTATATACCTTTTAAGACTAAGGTTTATAATATAGCTTAAAAATATATATTATTATAATTCCGGACAGAAACTTAAAAGGTATATATATAACCCTTAATTTTATAGCCTTACGTCTTTCTTAGAAATGTTTAAATTATAATATAATATATTACTGCCTTAGCTATAAAAGCTTAAAATAAGTATTTAAAGCGTATAATAAAGTAAGTATTAAGATTAATAAATAAAAAGCTAAGATACTTTACTATAAAGTATACTACTTAAGTAAAGCGGATATAATAATTAGCTACAACTTTAGTATAGTAGCTTAAGTATTTCTTATATATATATATTAAGATTCTTTATAGTATAGGCTTATAAGCTATAAAAAAATTAACCACTACTTAAATAGTATTATTACCTTTATAGGGTTTTACTAAGTATTATTCTTACTTATATAAAATCAAGCCTTTTATATATTAAAGGCTAAGATGTTAAAAGTTTAAAATAGTTCTACTAATGCCTTTATTTAAGTACTAGCTTTTAATATTGCAACGGAATTCTATATTAAAAAGATAAAGGCCTAGTTAAAGGAGGACTACTTTATATTACGCTATAGCGCACCTTATATATTTTAGAAAAACGGTAAAGTATAAAGAGCCGGCTATATACTTATAAAGTCCTTTTAAGTAATATATATTTAGATAAGGCTATTAAAATTCCTTTAGCCTTAGTATATAAAAATAGCTATATATATAGTACTACGCTTTATAGTATAAAGATAAAGGGATAAGGCGCGGACTAATTACTACTAGTTAGGGCTAGTACTACGGACTAATTACTACTAGTTAAGGCCGGTACTACAGACTAATTACTATTAGTTAAGCCGGTATAATAGACTAATTACTATATATAAACGTATATAAGGGTTTAGAAATAGTAAAAAGCTTATTCTTTCTTTAAAGCATAGCTAGCTACTTTATACTTAGTTCTTTAAGCTTATTTTAAGGATCTTTAACTATATTATCCTTTTATATATCGTTAGTGCGTAAATAAACATTAGATATCCTTATAAAATTACTTAATAAACTAAGTATAAGCTTAGTTAAAAATACTATAAACTATAATTAAAGAAATCCCTTAAAAATCCTTAAATATCCTTTAAAAACCGTAGTAAAGTCTATCCTATATCTTTTAAAGTGCTTTTATAATTAAAAATAAGTTAAACTAAATTAAGGAGCAAATAGGTATAGAAGAGAGCAGGCTTATAGCCACGAGTAAGGGGATTATAGAGATGCAAAGAGTGTGCAAAAAGGTAAAGAAATAGGTAAGATGTGTGTGTATAAGGTTAATAATCTATTTAACGTAAAGGGGGGACTAAGGCTTCCTTATATAGACAATTCCTAAGCTATAAGTGACTTAAGTGATTTAGAAAAGAGCCCCTTGTCTAGCGCAGTTATGCATAGTAGGCTAATAGCTATTGTTAGGTCAATATTGTATTTATAAGCCTAGGGATTAATCCCGTAAGGAATACGAGGTAGCGCAGCGACTTAGCACGGATTATGCATATAGTCTCTATATACACCTCTTCCTAATCTGCTTATATCTTGCTTATATGTGGGTGGAATAATACAATAAAAGATATATAGTATGCAGAATTGTATAGCGGATTTTAGGTATATTTCAGCGTATTTATATTATGTGTTATTTATGCTATATTTGGCCTACAGGCTGCGGGAGAGTATATTTTACTCCCTTATAGCCTCCTTTATAAGGTACTTATAAGGGAGTAAAATATACTCTCCCGCAGTGATTTATTATATACTATATGCCTAGAAGCCCCTATATTAAAGATGAAGTTA
>JAPEBW010001214.1:0-28421 GCA_027405785.1 Ophiocordyceps robertsii | reverse complement strand
CTAACTCTAACTTAAGCAATAAAGTTCCTAGGCTTTAATATCCGCTTTATTAGCCGTACCGACTACGCGCTCTATATTCTTACCCTTAAGGCCCCCTCTATATAGAGGTTTTTCGAGACTATTAAGCACGTTTAAAACCTTAAGAGCGAGGAGTCGGGCACTAAAGCTATTAAGGACCTTATTACCCGCTTTTAAGCGGGAATATAAACGTTTAATACCTTAGTGCTTACTATACCTATTAATATTAGCGGGACGGCGTACCCTTACCTTAATACCTTCCCGGTAGCTAGACGCGCGTTAGTCGGCGGAAAGGCGTAAGTAGTAGCGCTATGTAAAAAGGATAATAAGTCGGAAAGCCCGGCAATAGAGAGCGGGGGATAACTACGATAGCGGCAGTAAGTAGGATATAATATCTTACCTATAAGCAGCCTATAAGGCTAGTAAGTAAAATAGGAGACTTAGCGGAGGATTAAAAAACGGCGTAAAAAGGGTAAGTAAGATAATAATACGAGATAAGGCCTAAATAAAGCTAGTCTCTTATAATATATCCCGCTAGGGAACTTAAGCATACCTCGGCGCGGAGACTCCTTACTACCTAGTAAGGGCTTAAATATACGCCTTAAAGGAGAGTCGGAAAAACGTTACTATAAGTTCTAGCTAAACGCGCTAATTACCTTAATAAGGATAAAGCCACACGACTAAATATAAGGTAAAGATCTACGATAAAGCCGCCTATTAACTATCTTAAGCTACCTAGCTACTATCGGCTAGATAAGCTAATAAAACTATTAAAAGGATAAGGACGGCGCACTACTAATATAGCGTAAAATCGCTATTACGAAGCTATTACCTAGCACCCCCTTTACTTTATCCTTACTTTAAACCGACGAGGACGTTAGCTTTTCTTTCTTACCCGGGGGAGTTATTACGGAATCTAAATAGCTACGCCCGGACTCCTTACTTTACTCTTAAGGAAGCCTTACGGAACCCCGCGATAAGAACGCCCGGAGCACGTACTATAAAGGCTCGCCTAAGGAGATACGACGAATATTACTAGTCGGACCCCGCTAAGGTTTCCGGGATATAACTACGGATAATTAGGAGCCTACCTAACTATAGTTTATAACGTATCTAATTATAAGAGATACCGTGGAAACTATTAAGCGGATTCCGCCGGTATCTTTAAGGGATTTCTAGGGATTTCCGCGGGATATCCTAACTATAGTTCGACCCGTTTTTAACTACGGAAGCACCCCGGAAGATATAGGATAAACCTTATCGCGATTTCTAAGGGATATCTAAGGATATCTAGGGGATTTCCCTAACTATAGTTTATAGTGTTTTTAACCGGGCTTATACTTAGTTTATTAAGCGATTTTACGAGGATATCTACGGTTTACTCTATATACTATAGATAGTATAGTTAAAGATCCTTAGAATTAGCTTAAAGAACTAAGTATAAAGTAGCTAGCTATACCTTTAAGAAATAGATAAGCTTTTTACTATTTTTAAACCCCTATATACGTTTATATATAGTAATTAGTCCGTTATACCGGCCCGACTAGTAGTAATTAGTCTATAATACCGGCCCCGACCGGCGGTAATTAGTCCGTAGTACTAGCCTTAACCGGCGGTAATTAGTCCGCGCCCTATCCCCTTATCCTTACGCCGTAAGGCGTAGTAATATTGTTATTTCCTTTAATATAGTTAAAGAATACCTTTAATACTTTAAGGCAGTATTCCGCGGATTTTATAACTATAATATTACTTTATTTAAACTAAAGTCCTTCTTTATATACTTATTTATATAGCTCCTTAAATTTAAAGTAAACGCTATTAGCTTAATAAATATAAACGAATATATATAAGCTTTAAAGGATATTACGTTTTTAAAGAACCTTTAATAGCTTAAGAAATAAATCGGCCTTATTAAGTAGCTATATTATATAGTCCTATATTTGCTAAGAAAGTTAATATCTTATAAAAACAAAGGATAAAGCTACTTTAAGTAAGATAGGAAAAAGGAGTCCTATTAAGGGGCTAAAAATAAGTATAGTATACCGCGAAAGCCGCTTTTTAGCTTACTTTAAAAGAAAAAAGGGCCTTCGCAAATTTAATTTAAAAACCTATTAAGCTTAAAACGATATACTACTTTAACCCCGCTTAATAACTATTTATTTAAATTAATATATCTTAAGAATATAAAGTAGCGGATATAGCTTTTAACTTTAAAGAAGGTATAAAATAGGATAAAAAGACGCTACTAGCCCGGACTAAAGTTTAGCTTATTATTTACTTAAGCCGCGCCCTTAAAAACAAAGAGCCTTAATACTAGCCTATAAAGCTTAAAGTAGCCGGTTTAATATAAGTAATCTATAAGTTATATACTATAATACTTTCTATAAAAACGCTATAAGTAAATATCTTTATTAATTATATAAGCACTTATAGAATTATATACTTAAATACCTTATTTTTTATTCGTATAAAATGTAATAATAAGCTAGTCCTCGCTTCTTAATACTTAAGCTAATTTCCGCTTAAAGTATACTATATTTTAAGTATTAAAAATATTATGCTAAACGCCTTTTTACGTTTACCGCACTAAGATAATAAGCTCGTATCCTTAAACTAAAAAGGGGAATTAAAATATATTTAAGAAAACGAGATAATAGACTATATATTCTTTTATATAGAAGTATTAATTAAATTACCGCTCCGCTAAAAAATAATCGATAGATATACGGAGGATATATAGTAAGTAAAGATTATTTTATAGCTTAGCGATAAGGATATTATCCTTTTACTCTTATTTTTTAAATTATAAAAGCTACTATACTTTTTAAAAAACAATAAACGCTAAAAACTATATATCTTTAAGACTAATATTAAGGAGATTATTAAAGATACTTATACTAAATATTTTTATACTCGCCGCACTTATATATAATTAGATTTAATTTAGGGCTTCTTAATCTTATAGCGTTATAAATATATAAATAAGGTTATAGATAGCTATAACGCTTACTATTTTAATTAAACCGATAAAAGTAAGACGCTAAAGTAGCTTATTTCGATTTAAAGCCCGCTAGGTTTATATTATATAATATTAATAAACTTTATTACTAAGCTCTTAATAGTTTAAGGTAAATAATCCTTATAAAAAGATCTTATAAAAAACCTTTTTAATACTTTACTTACTATAACTAATAAATTCTTAAAGATATATCTCCTTATCTTAAGTAATAATTAGTTTATAGCGGAAAACTAAGTATAAGCGTTATATATTAAGCTACTCCGCGCTAATTAAGGGATTTTAAAGGGGATAATTTTTAACTAAGATAAAAAGTTTATTTTAGTATTTTAGCGGACTTTATAGTAAGCCTTTAAATTAAAACCTTTTATATTTACTACTTAGTACTTTTAAACTTACGTCTTACTAAAAAGGTGAAACTAAACTATATAAATCGCGCTATAATTCTTTACTGCTAATTTTTAAGACTTACGCTAAACTAATATACTAATCGATTCTTAGTTTAGCTTTAATAATTCCTTCTTTTTAGTAATTTATATAGCCCTTAATAAGCTTATTATAAAAATAAGCAGAGATAATAGCTTTTCGTTCTATTATAACTACTTATACTTATAAAACTAAAAGGTCTTATAAGAAAAAGCTAAGTTAGTTATCGCTTATACTTTAGCCGCTATAAAGAATAGATATAATAAAAAAACCCGCTATAAAGATTTAAGCTTAGTAATTAAGTTTAGCTATAGCTTAGTAAGGGTTATTATATTATATATAGTAAACCGGCAAAACTTTAAAAAGAACGTACTAAGCTATTTAAAGTTATAGCTAAAATAAGAAAACTTATATATTAATTAAATATAAAAAGGTTTTTTAATATTGATTTTAACGTTTTAATCTTTTAACTACGCTTAGTAAATTAGCTACTTATATACTTAAGCTTAGTTAAAGATAAAAAGATACTTTACTTAAATAAGTAAAAAGTAAAACAAATCTTATAAAGCTATATAATAAAAAAAGCAATAAAAGACTAAGAAAGAAGTTTTTAATAGCTTAAAAATAATAGTTAAGTAGCTATAACTTATAAGTAAACGAAAAAGCGGTCTTCCTATTAAAAATTAAAAAAGCCTTAAAGAAAGCATAAAAGGAGTTAGCTACTTAAGTAGTTTAAATAAAAGTATAATACGCGGCCTTTATAACGAAATATAAAACCTTTTAACTAAGAGAATTAAGCGGTTAAGCTTAAGTATAAGACTTAAAAGGTATTATAAATTATAAAAAACTAAAACTTACCGCGCTTAAGGTAATTAAGTATTTTAATAATTATATACCGCTATTTACTTTATGTAATAAGGCCTTTTAAGCTTTATAATATACTTATTTAAATTCTCTCCGCCGCTTAACCTCTTTCCTTTTTTTTATAATTATCTTTCTTTTTACTACTAGCTTTAGCTTACTATACCTTACTTACTCTTATATGTATAACCTTCTTTACTTTAAGCCTACGATTCTTATACTTTTATTTTAAGTCTTTTTATTATTTAACGTCTTTTATAGCTTAGACTAGCTATTTTATAACCGGTTTTTAGCCCGCCTTTTTATAAGCCCTTATACCTTTAATATAAAGGATATAAGTAAGCGCTTAAGCTCTATAAAAATAAGGCGGCTATTTCTTATAGCTTTAAGTCCCTTAATAAGAGTTAAAACCTTTAAGTTTAAGCCTTTATATAAACCTAAGCTGCTTTTTATTGCTGCGATTAAGCCAACGGATTTAACTTAAATTATAGTATTATAAAAGATAGCCTATACTACCCTCTTTAAATACTTAACTTAAACGACTTACCCCTTAGCTTTATACTATAGCGTGGTTTAAACGGCCGGTTTTATAATAACTTATTTATACCTCTTGCTTAGCTTTTATTATTCGGAAGCCCTTATTACTTATATATTTTTTAAAGCGTAGTTAGAAATCTTTATTAGTAAAATAACTAGCTAATACTTAACGTTTTTAGGTTAGCTAACCTCGCTATAGTTTTAAGATTTATAGTAGCTATTATAGTTAATAAGAACCTACTTTAGCTATATAATTAAAATAATATCTACGCTATTCTTAACTACGTATTTAAGGCCTAGCTTACTTAGTTTATAACTAGGTTTATAGCAGCGTTTTAAGCTACTATAGCTAAAACCTTATCTTGCTTTATATACGGTCTAGCCCGCGCTATAAAATCCCCTTTTTACCTTATAGATACTATAATCCTTAAATACTTATTTAGTCCCCTTTAATAAACGCTTTTTTCTTTTACTATAATACTTAGCTTAGCTATATAAAAGTATATAAGCGCTTTATTATAGTCTATCTACTATCCTTTCTTAACTGAAAAAGATAGCAATAACTAGCTTTATAATATATTCCGCTACTTAATCTTATAAAAGCTATTAATAGTAATTAATATAATCTTTAATAAGCTTAGCTTTACGGGCCTATGCTTTAGTAATAAGATTATAATAATTAAATGTTTCCGTTTAGCTATAAACTATACTAAGCTTTACTTATAAGCTTATAAAGAGTTTAAATACGACTTACCTTTAACTTAAGTAATATAATTCTTAGGCTTCGATATTTAATTTATTAGCTATACTAACTATATGCTTTATATTCTCGCCCTTAAACCCTTTTTTTAAAAAGGATTTTTAAGACTATTAAATACGTTTAAAACCTTAAAAGTAAGGAGTTAATTATTAAGGCTATTAAGGACCTTATTACTTCTTTTTAAGTAAGAATATAAATATTTAATACTATAATGCTAACTATACTTATTAAGATTAGTAAGACGGCTTATCCTTACTTTAATACTTTCTTAGTAGCTAAACGTTTATTAATTAGCGGAAAGATATAAATAGTAGCGCTATATAAAAAGGACAATAAGTTAAAAAGCCGGGCTATAAAAAGCAAAAAATAGCTATAATAGCAGTAATAAGTAAGATATAATATCTTACTAATAAGCGGCTTATAAACCTAGTAAGTAATATAGAAAACTTAATAAAAGAATAAAAACGGTATAAAGGGTAAGTAAGATAATATTATAAAATAAAGCCTATATAAAGCTAGTTTTTATAATATATTCCGCTATAAAAGATAGATATCCTTTAGCGCGGAGACTCCTTATTACTTAATAAGTGCTTAGATATATACTTAAAGGAAAGTTAAAAACCTAATTATTAGTTTTAGCAAAATACGCTAATTACCTTAATAAAATAAAAAGGTATAACTAAATAAGTAGTAAGGATTTATAATAAAGCCGCTTGCTTACTATCTTAAGCTACTTAATTACTATTAGCCGGATAAGCCGAAAAAACTATTAAAAGAATAAGGATAATATACTACTAGTATAGTATAAAGACGCTACTATAAAGCTATTACTTAGCGCCCACTTTACTTAATTTTTACTTTAAATTAAAAAAGATATTAGCTTTTCTTTTTTACTTAAAAGAGTTATTATAAAATTTAAATAGCTATACTTAAACTCCTTACTTTACTTTTAAAAAGCCTTATAAAACCCTATAATAAAAACGCTAAAAGCATATACTATAAATGCTTACTTAAAAAGATATAATAGATATTATTAATTAAACCCTTTAAAGTTTTTAAGATATAATAATAAAGGCTTAAAAGCTTATTTAATTATAGTTTATAACGTTTTTAACTATAAAAAACACTATAAAAACTACTAAGCGGATTCCGCTTATATCTTTAAAGGATATTTAAGGATTTCCGCGGGATATCTTAATTATAGTTTAGTCCGTTTTTAACTATAAAAGCACCTTAAAAGATATAAAATAAACTTTACCGCAACTTTAAAGGATATTTAAGGATATTTAAAGGATTTTACTAACTATAGTTTATAGTATTTCCGACTAAGCTTATACTTAGTTTATTAAGTAATTTTATAAGGATATTGTTAAAGGTTAAAGCAGCAGCAAAATTATAAGGAAATCAGCAGATTATATAATAACACGTAATAAAGAGGTCGATGCTTTATAAGGCAGGATTTAGCCAGAATTAATTAATAAAGAATTAAGTACGTAAGTGCTTATAGAATTTCTAGCTATTTAGTAGCGGGAGATTCGCCTTTTATAAACAAATGTGATAGAATAGAGTGATATATCCGGACCGGCCTTTAAGCAGTCTTAAAGCCCGAGGAATTTTAATTTTAAAGCAATTTACCTTATAGCTATATGTCCCTTCTTTATACGGCAATTCGTGTTTAAAGTTAGTTAAGGTTAGTTTAGGTCTAAGCGAATCCTTATTTTATCTAGCTACCTTAACCTCCTTAGTTCCGTATATAACGTTATAGATATTGTATAAGGAGGTAGGGACCTGAATGATAATAGGCCGAAGCTAGGCTATTTAATACGGGCTTTTATATAATTTATACACCCTCTTATACTTAGCTAATTAAGTAAGGATTAAAATAGCTAATTTATTAAGGTAGTAAAATCACTCTCTTATAGCCCCTTTTAAAGAGTAGATTTATATACTATTTACTAATTTATTTAGGGTAGTAAATATATAAGGTAAGGTTCTTTAAGTATATAGGAAAACCTTTTTTATACTTAAAATATATAAAAACCCTTTCTTTCTAACAAAAAACATTTAAAGGTGTATACTAAAATAAAAAAAACCTTTTTAAAAGGAAAAAATCTTTAGTGCTATTATTTATAATTGCTTAGTAAGTAAACTTTAGTCTCTAGGAAAAATTATATATTATTTATAAACTTAGTGTTTTTAATTAATATTAAGGAAACCTTTTTAAAAGAAAAAAAACCTAGTAAGAGGAAAGGTATAAAAAGCAAAAAGAAAACCTTTAACTACTCCTTTTATTTATAAGACTTCTTATACTAAGGATAATCCGGTCCTAAGCTTAATAATTAAAGTAAGACTTATTTTCTTAGTAAAGATATTAGCTATATTATCTTTTAATTTAATATAAAAGACCCTAATTTCTTTATTTCTTATATTTATTCTCGTATAGTAATATGCAGCACGTATATGTTTAGTACGCTTATAGAATTGAGGGCTTTCTACTAATTTAATACTAGCAGTATTATTTATTAAAATAAGGGGAATATTATTTAAGATCTTTATAGATAAATCTTTAATAATTGCAGTAAAGAGACTATTTAAATATATAGCTTCTTTTACAGCCTCCTTAAGGCTTATAGATTCTGCCTCGCATGTTAAGAGAGCAACTAAACTTAGCTTAAAATAAGCCTAACTTATAACGTTATTATATATCTAAGAATAGTACCTTAAGATAAAGCAGGCGTCTATTAAACTTAAAGCCTAACTAGCATTAGTAAAACCTTTTATATATAAAAAGTCTTAAGGAATATTATACGTATATGTAATCGTAAGGCTAGGGTATTTATTTAGATATTTCTAAATCGTATTTAAAGCCTTTATATACGTATTGTCTAGTTTAATAGCGAATCTCGCATAAGATATAACTAAATAAAGGATATCTAGCCTTATAAATAAGGCTAAAAATAATAAAGATCTTATTTCTTTTTAAAAATATAATATTACCTTTTTCGAGGGTAATTCCTTAGCTTTTACTAGCTTAAATCCTATTATAGCAAGCGTATTTAAACTTCTTATAGCTTCTTTATTAAACTCCTTTATTTTATTTAAGGTATACTTTTCTTAGGATATATATAGCTCTTTTTTATCTCGGTTAATTTATATATTTAGACTTAAGAAGTCTTTTATATCTCTTAGTATAGTAAAATCTAAGTATTTAGCTAATTCTTTAAATAGTCTTTCTTTTATTATAGTTTTTAAAAGCCTTACTATAAGAAAGCTATCGACGGAGATCGCTAAAGCAATTTTATAGCAATTATTTATAAATACCCCCTCTTTTAGTAAAAGGGGGAAAATGCCGAGTTTACTTAGTATATCTTTTAAATAGGTATACTAGGGCTTTAAGCTTTTTAAGACCGTATAATCCTTTCTTTAGCTTTGCCTTTATTAAACCTTTATTTTATAAGTCTATAAATTTCGATAGATTTATTCTTTCCTTTTTATAATAAGACCTATTCTTAGAATAATAGTCTTTTAAAGTATATTATTTATAGCCCGGAGGAAGATTAATATATACTTCTAAATCTATATTAGCGTAAACGAAAGCATTAGTTATATCTATTTATATAGCTTTATAATTATTCGAAACTGCTAAAATAAGAAGAATTTTAGTAGATTTAGGTTTAGCTATAGTCGAAAAAGACTTTAAGTAATCTAGGCCGTATATCTACTTAAATCCCTAAATTACGAGACGGGCTTTATATTTAATAATTTAATTTTAACTATCCTTCTAAATAGTATAGACTTAACGGCTACCTAAAGCCTCTTTATCGCTACGAAGATAGGCGAATTCCTAAGTTTTATATTTTATTAGTTAGTTTATTTCCTTTAGTATAGCATTTTTCTAGCTAGCTAAATTAAGACTATTTATTGCCTATTTATAAGTATTTAGCAGACCTTAATCCCGATCTTATTTTAATATAGCTAAAATAGATTCTTTATAATTACTATTTAAAAGTAAGTATATATAAAGGTTGTTAAAGGTTAAAGCAGCAGCAAAATTGTAGGGAATTTAGGAGATTACATAATGTTATATGATAGAGGGGTCGCTATTATATAAGGCAGGATTTTTGCTAGAATTAATTAATAAAGAATTAAGTGCGTAAGTGCTTGTAGAATCTCTAGCTATTTAGTAGCGGGAGATTTGCCTTTTATAGACGAATATATAAGGGAACGGAGTGACATATCCGGACCGGCCTTCGGGCGGTCTTAAAGTTCGAGGAATGTTGATTTTAAAGCATTTTACCCCGTGGCTAGATGTCCCCCCCTTATACGGCAATTCGTGTTTAAAGTTAGTTAAGGTTGGTTTAGGTCTAGGCGGATCCTTGTTTTATCTAGCTACCTTAACCTCCTTAGTTCCGTATATAACGTTACGGATATTGTATACGAACGTAAGGACCCGGGAAATAACGAGCTGAAGCTAGGCTATTTAATACGGGTTTTTATAGAATTTATATACTACCTTATGCTTAGCTAATTAAGTAAGGATTAAATAACTAATTTATTAAAGTAGTAAAATCACTCTTTTATAAAGGTGATCTATATAGTTAGTAGAGGACCCGTTAAGGTTTTTAGGTATTTTTACTACTATATAACTAGTAGGGCTAGGATCTTTATCTTTTTCTTTATTTAAAGAACCTTTTTTTATAAAGGTCGAGGGATTTTCTTTTATAACTTCCTTTAAAAGATCTTCCTTTATAGGGCTATAGGCCTTTAGCCTATCTTTATTCTCTAAAATTATATTAAAATCGAAGTCTTTAATAAGACTAAAAGAGTTATTAATAAACTTATTCTTTAGTATAGTATTATCTCTAAAGACTATTAGTTTTATCTTAGAAAGATCCTAGACTTTAAAAGAACTTTTATAATAGCCTATAATAACTTTCTTAAAAGCTCTAGCTTTAAGTTTATCTATAAGGTCCTTATTTTTATAATAAGCAAGGCTTCTAAAATTCTTAATTTTATTTAAGGTCTTAAAAGGTATAGTAATACTGCCCTTCTTTTTTATAGGGCTTTTAAAGCCTATAGCTAAATATAGAGATCTATTATATATGTGAGTAGCTATTAAAATAGCCTCACCCTATAGATATTTTAGCAGTCTTGCTATATATAATAAAGAACGGACTTTTTTTAATATAGTGCGATTTATTCTCTCTATTCTACCGTTTAATTCCGGTGTTTTAAGAGGGCTAGAATTAAATAAGATACTATGTCTTTCACAGTGTGTTGTTATCTTATATATAAATTCCTTTATATTATCTAAAAATACCTCTTTAATCCTAGTGTTTTCCGGGTTATTTTCCACTCTATTTTTAAATTCTAACAACCTTTCTATAGCTTCCCCCTTACCTTAAAGGAGGTATAGGTCTAGAAATCGGGTTCCTATATCTAAGAAAGAGATATAATAGTAATATTTATTATAGGTAGGCGTTTTAATAGGCCCCTAAATATCTAATACTATTTTTAAGGTAGGAATAGGTCTTATTCGACGGTTGTTTATTTACCTTATTCGTAGCCTTAGCTTTTATTTAAATCTCGCATTGTTTTATTTTATTTTCTTCTTCTAAAGATATCTTTATATCTTTATTATACCTTTTTAATACTTCTAAGATTGCCCTATAATTTATATGCCTAAAGCGTAAATGCTAAGTGGAAAAATCTATATCTTTTGCCTTTAAAGAGGTAATAAGAAGGGAATTCCTTTTTAATAAAGGCTTTAGAGGAATATAGTAGAGTTTATTTTTAAGATATCCTTTAATAAGAATCTATGCTTTATTATTTAAAAAAAGGACTTTATCCTTGCTTAAAAGGGCATAGGTATTCTTAAAATATAACTAGCGTATTATATTAACTTTAATTTTAAGTATAGAAAAACAATCTCTAAGTTTATATCTAATTTTAGAGTATAGGAATTTAAATACTAAATCCCCTTTTTCTTTTATTAATATAAAGGAAGCTTTTCCCTAGCAGACTTTTGTTTTAATCTCTTTATAGTTAATAAGATAATTCTTATTTATTACTATATGCTTAGTAGCACTAGTATTATATATAAAATCAAGAGTCTTTTTATTATTATATTTAGGAAATCCTCCTTCCTTTACCTTTAATACTATTTCCCGGATCCGAGGGAGTAAGGCTTTTAAAGGTCTTTAAAGAATATCTTTATTAGCTTTTAAATCTACTTTAAAAGCGGTTTCTTCTATTAAGGTTAGAATTACCTTTAATAGGTTATTCGAGGCTACCCCGGGGGTAGGGACTTAAGAGAGAGGTAAAGAGGACTAGGAGAGGTCGATAAGATTAATATTAAGGTCTATTTTAGTTAAATTTAAGACCTTATCTCCTTCTTTACTTAAATCTACCTCTTCTACCCTCTTCTTAAATTTTTCTTTTTTAAAAGAGGAAAAGAAAGACTTTTTTAAGGTAGGTTTCTTTTTAGTTACCTTATTTAAATCGTCTAATTTCTTTCCCTTAAGCACTTAATAAGAAGGGACTCTTTTAAGGCAAAGACGGAAGTAATTAGCTTATAAGTAGCTTGGTTTTTTATATTTTATATAGTAAGAATTCGAGGAATTCCCTTGCTTTTTCTAAGGCTTCTTCTATAGTAAGAAAGCTTTCTCCGAAAAGTCCTCTATATTCTCTACCCTTTTAGCTTTATTAAAAAGACTAGCTATAAAGGTCTTAAGAGAAAAGGCTATATAATTATGCTTAAGGCTCTACGTAATATTAGTTATATAACTTCTAAATTCCCTGCTAAGGGAATTTAAAATCTATGCTATAAGAACTACTTTTAGAATATCCATTTCTCGAGATTTTAATTCCTCGTAGACCTTTTTTACCTTATAAAGGTAATTCTCTAACTATAAGTCGGAAGGACTTAAGTTAAATAGCTCTTTTATAAGAAAATATATTAACGAGAAATTCGAGGGGTTATATAGCTTTTATAGCTTTTCCTAGGCATCTTTAATAGTAGTTACGTGCTTAATCTATATTAAGGGACCGTCTTTTAAGCGTAGGAAAATTAAGGTAAGAGCCTCTTTTATCTTAGCATAGTTACCTTACTTTAAAGTAGCTATAAGCTTTTCTTTAATAAGAATTGCTTATATTTTAGTAGTCTATAAGGTATAATTTTCATTACCCTTTAACTTAAAAAACTTATATTCTTTTTAGCCTACTATTTTATATATCTTTAGTAAGATAGAATAAGAAGGTAAAGAAAAGTTAATTTTTAACTTAAGAAAGGTCGAAAGATAAAAGAAGTCGGTAGGGATTAGTAAAGGAAATTTAAGGCAAATTCCTAAGGAAGGAAGGGGTCTTTATAGGGAAGAGAGAATTTCGAGAGAAATTTATATAAATAAGGGGATTTCTAGAGAGTTTTCTAAAAAAGGAAAGAAATTAAAGGAGGTAATCGAGGTTAAGATATCTTTAAGTATAAATTTTAAGAGATTTAGTCGTTTAATTAACGTTAGATTTTAAGGAAGGTTAGACGGGTAAGTAAGAAAAGGGGTTGCATTTGTTTCGGAATTTCCTAAAGCTAGTTAGAGGAGTAATTAATTTCCCGGTATAGTAAGCTAAGCCGGGCTTATAACCTATTAAAGGTTAGAGCAGCAGCGTAATTATAAGGAAATTAAGAGATAACGTTATAGTACGTAATAAAGGAGTTAATGTTATATAAGGTAGGATTTAGCTAAAATAAATTAATAAAGAATTAAGTGCGTAAGTGCTTATAAAGTCTTTATCTATTTAGTAGCTGGATATTTGCCTTTTATAGATAAATATACCCGAACGGAGTAATATATCCGGACCGGCCTTCGGGCGTTCTTAAAGCCCGAGGAAATTTGATTTTAAAGCATTTTACCCCGTAGCTATATGTCCCTTCTTTATA
Source organism: Ophiocordyceps robertsii (assembly GCA_027405785.1). Classification (NCBI taxonomy): domain Eukaryota; kingdom Fungi; phylum Ascomycota; class Sordariomycetes; order Hypocreales; family Ophiocordycipitaceae; genus Ophiocordyceps; species Ophiocordyceps robertsii. Next base: position 14,870 of record JAPEBW010001214.1, on the reverse strand, counting down.
CGGCAATTCGTGTTTAAAGTTAGTTAAGGTTGGTTTAAGTCTAAGCGGATCCTTGTTTTATCTAGCTACCCTAACCTCCTTAGTTCCGTATATAACGTTATAGATATTATATAAGGACGTAAGAACCTAAACAATAATAAGCTAAAGCTAAGCTATTTAATACGGGATTTATATAATTTTTACACCCCCTATGCTTAGCTAATTAAGTAAGGATTAAAATAGCTAATTTATAAAGGTAGTGAAATCACTCCTTTATAAATACTAATAGTTTATTTATATATTTATAATAAATAGTAAGATAGTATAATTAAAGATCTTAAAATTAGCTTAAAGAACTAAGTATTAAGTAGCTAGTTATACTTTAAAGAAAAGGATAAGCTTTTTACTATTTTTAAACCTTTATATAAGTTTATATATAGTAATTAGTCTATTATATTAGCTTAACTAATAATAATTAATCCGTAGTACTAGTCTTAACTAGCGTGAATAAGTTTATAGTACTAGCCTTAACTAATAGTAATTAGTCCACGCTTTATCCCCTTATCTTTATACTATAAAGCGTAGTAATAAGCATAAAACGCTAATTATTTTTATTTAAATAGTTTTAAGCAGGTTTAATTAAAAAGGGCCTTTTATAAAGGAAAAAAAAGAAAAAGAAGCTTTTAGTTTCAAACTTACTACCTTTACCTTACCTTTATTTTCCTTAAGTAAAGAACAGTCTCTTATAGCATAGCCCTTTTTCTTATAATTCTTATAAAAGACAGGGTATTTGCTATATAAAAAGAATAGCTAATTAAAAGAGGGACCTTTTAAAGCTTTAATTCTTTTAACTATATTATTTAAAGAGGAAGAAAGTAAATTTAAAGTATAAGCTTAAGCGTTATCTTAAAAAGCTTAAGAAATATTAGTTATAAAGCTAAAATAAGAGCTATTTAAGCATTTTAAAATCTAAGTAATAATTACTACCTTAAGGATTTTACTTTCTTAAATATTTAGCTTATTAAAAAGCTTCTTTATCTTATTAAGATATACCCTAATTAAAGTATTAGTTTAAAGGGTAATATTAAATAATTGTTTTATAAGAAGAAAATTTAAGGTAAAATTTACTAAGTTATAAAAGGGGTTTAAAGCTTTTTAAGCTAACCTTATAGTTATATAGTGTTTTATATAAGAGGGAGGACTATCTTTAACTATTAGACGTATAAAAGCAAGGATTTCCGCGGACTTAGTATATAGATTTTAAGAGACGGCTTCGGCGGCTTTCTCTCGGATAAAAACAGATTCTATTCGGAATAACTAAAAGGAATAATTCAAAGAACCTTTTAGCTTACTAAATTAGTACTCGTTCTTAGTAGCTATATTTATTCTTAAACCTTTCGAGAGGTATTTTAGTATAAAAGTCGATTAGAAAAAGAGGAGTAAGAAATATTAATTAAAGAGATATCGGTTAAAAAATATAATCAAAAGGGTCTAGAAAATAGAGGGAAATTTGTGTTTAAAAGTATGCTTCTTTTTCTAAAAGGAGAGAATTTGTATATAGTTTATTTACTAGTTCTTTAGATTTTAATAGCTTATTAAAAGTCGAGGAGTATAGGAGAGAGATTAAAAAAGGAATAAAGAACTTTATATAAAGTAGGTAAAAAGAAAAAAGAGCTATTAAAAGGCGCGTCCTTTCTTTTATAAGGAAGGGTCTTTAAGAGGTTTTTTATATTTGATATAGTCTTAAAAATATTGTTATAAAAACATAAGGTATAAAAAGAAGGAGGAGACAGGGAAAACTAAGGAACTATGTCCGATAGGATATCGGAAGAATTCTAAAGGAAATACGCTTAATAAGCGTAACTACGTAATAAGTATAAGAGAGCTTTATTAAAATTTTCCGATTACGTAATAGTCCGAAAAACGTCGGTAGGGGTCGGGGGTAAGTCTAGCTTAAAAGGAAGCCGTGCTTAAAACTAATTAAGGAGCAAATAAGTATAGAAAAGAGTAGGTATATAGCTACGAGTATAAGGATTATAGCAATTTAAAGAATATGCGAAAAGGTAAAGGAATAGGTAAGATATATAAGGTTAATAATCTATTAAAGATAAAGGGGGGACTAAAGCCTCCTTATATAAACAATTCCTAAGCTATAAGTAACTTAAGTAATTTAGAAAAAAGCTCCTTATTTAGCGAAATTATAAAAAGTAGGCTAATAGCTATTATTAAGTTAATATTATATTTAAAGGCCTCGGAATTAATTCCGTAAGAAATATTAAGTAGCGTAGCGACTTAGTTTAGATTATACATATAGTCGTTATATACACCTCTTCTTAATCTGGCAAAACCTTGCTTATATATACGTGAAATGATATAATAAAATATATATAGTATTTAAAATTGTATTGCGGATTTAACATTTCTTTTAGCGTATTTATATCGCGTGTTATTTATACTATATTTAGCTTATAAGCTATAAGAGAGTATATTTTACTCTCTAATTAATATAAAGGACATAGGCGGGCGCTTAAGCTATATCAAAATAAGGCGGCTATACTTTATAGCCTTAAGTCTTTTAATAAGACTTAAAACCTTTAAGTTTAAGCCTTTATATAAACTTATACTACTTTCTATAACCGAACTTTAACAAATAAGGTTAACTTAAATTATAGCACTATAAAAGACGGCTTATACTACTTTCTTTAAACACTTTACTTAAATAACTTACTCTTTAGCTTTATACTACTATATAGTTTAAACAGCCGCTTATATAATAACTTAGCTATCTCTTTTACTTAGGCCTTATAGCTTAAAAGCCCTTAATATTTATATATTTTTTAAGGCGTAGCTAAAAACCTTTATTTATAGAATAACTCGCTAATCCTTAATGCTTTTAAGCTAGCTAACCTTATTATAATCTTAACATTAATAGTAGTTACTATAACTAGCGGAAATATACTGTAGCTAAACGATTAAAACAATATCTACGCCGTCCTTAACTATATATTTAAGGCCTAGCTTAACTAGTTTATAGCTAGGTATATAATAGCGTCTTAAGCTATTATAGTAAAAACCCTATCTCGCTTTATATATAGTTTAGCCTATATAATAAAATCTTTTTTTTAGCTTATAGCTACTATAAGCTTTAAAGACCTTTTTAATTTTACTTAGTATACGCTCTTCCTTTAAGCCGCGATACTTAGCCTAGCTATATAAAATTATATACGCGCCTTGTTATACTCTATTCGCCGCTTTTCTTAAACTAAAGTAAATAGCGATAACTAAGCTTATAATATATTCTGCCGCTTAATTCTATAAAAGCCTTTAATAATATATAATATAATTCTTAATAGGCTTAGCTTTATAAGACTATATTTTAGCGATAAGATTATAATAATTAAGAGTTTTTACTTAGTAGTAAACTATACTAAGTTTTACTTATAAGCCTATAAAGAATTTAAGTGTAACTTAACTTTATTTTAAGTAATAAACTTCTTAAGGTTTAATGTCTGCTTTATTAGCTATACTAACTATATGCTTTCTATTCTTACTTTTAAGGCCCGTTTTATAAAAAGAGTTTTTAGGATTATTTAATACGTTTAAAACCTTAAAAGTAAGAAATTAAGTATTAAGGCTATTAAAGACTTTATTACCCTCTTTTAAGTAGGAATAAAAACGTTTAATACCTTAATATTAACTATTTTTATTACTAATAGCGGAATAACTTAGCCTTACTTTAATACTTTCTTAGTAGCTAAATATATATTAGTTAATAAAAAGACGTAAAAAATAGCGCTATATAAAAAGAATAATAAGTAAAAAAGTCTAGTAATAAAAAGCAAAAGATAGCTAAAATAGTAATAATAAGTAAGATATTATATCTCGCTTCTAAGCGGCTTATAAAGCTAGTAAGTAATTTAAAAAACTTAGCGAGGGATTAAAAATAGCGTAAAGAATAAGTACGATAATAATATAAGATAAGGCTAAAATATGCCAATCTCTTATAATATATCCCGCTATAAAAAGATAAATATCTTTTAGCGCAAAAGCTTTTTATTATTTAATAAACGCCGAGATATATTCTTATAAAAGAGTTAAAAACCTTATTATTAATTTTAGCTAAATATACTAATAATCTTAATAAAATAAAGATATATAACTAAATAAGTAATAAGAATCTATAATAAAGCTAATTACGTACTATTTAAAGCTACTTAACTATTATTAGCTAGATAGGCCGAGAAAACTATTAAAAAGATAAAGATAGTATATTATTAATTTTAAGTAAAAACGCTATTATAAAGCTATTACTTAGCGCCTTTTTTACTTTATCTTTACCTTTAACTAATAAGAATATTAGCATTTCTTTCTTACTTAAATATTATAAAATCTTAACGGCTATACTTAAACTTCTTACTTTACTTTTAAAAAGCTTTATAAAACCCCGCGATAAGAATGCTTAAAGCATATACTATAAAGGCTTGCTTAAGGAGATATAATAAATATTACTAATTACACCCCGCTAAAGCTTTAAAGATATAATTATAAAAGCTTAAAAGTCTATTTAACTATAATTTATAACGTTCTTAACTATAAAAGATATTTTAAAAACTACTAAGCGGATTTTACTAGTATTTCTAAAGGATATTTAAGGATTTCCGCGGGATATCTTAACTATAGTTTAACCTATCCTTAACTATAAAAGCGCCTTAAAAGATATAAGATAGACTTTACCGCGATTTTTAAAGGATATTTTAAGATATTTAAAGGATTTCCTTTATTATAGTTTATAGTATTTTTAACTAAGCTTATACTTAGTTTTTAAGGTAATTTTTAAGGATATTTATAGTTTATCTATATATTAATAAGAAATAGTAAGATAATATAGTTAAAGATCTTTAAAATTAGCTTAAAGAACTAAGTATAAAGCAGCTAGCTATACGTTAAAAAAAGATAAGCTTTTTATTATTTTTAAACCCTTATATATATTTATATATAATAATTAGTTTATTATACCGGCTAAATTAGTAGTAATTAGTATATAATACTAGCTTTAATTAGTAATAATTAGTTTATAGTACTAGCTTTAACTAGTAGTAATTAGTCTATGCTTTTTTTTATCTTTATATTATAAAGTATAGTAAATAGTAGTAATTCTTACTTATTTAAACGGAAATTCCTTTAATATCCGCTAAGTTAAGAGCGATTATATTATACGATTTAGTATTTATCTTATAAAAGATTAGATATTTAATAATAATGTTTTTAAAAAAAACTCCTATTAGCCTTTTAGTTTAACTTTAATAATAAGCACCTTTTTCTTTATATAATTTTAATAAACCTTAAAGATAAGTAGGCCGTAAAAGCGGAAAAATCGGCGGCTTATTAAATATACTAATTTAATAATCTTTATTACTTTTTCTTAAAGTATTATACTATAATAACTTATAAAGCCACATAAGATATAAAATAAGTCCCGCTTAGCTAAGCTAAAACTACCGCCTTTTAAGATATAATCCGCTTTAAAAATATAAAGAAAAAATAAACTATAAAATAATAAAACTTATATAATTAAGTAAAGTAAATTTAGTATTACTTAAAGAAATTAATTATCCTTTAAATTAAAAAGTAAGGATAAGCTAACTTTAAAACTACTATGCCTTAAAGTATTAAGATAAGGGGATAAGGCGCGGACTAATTACTGCTAGTTAAAGCCGGTATTATAATCTAATTACTATTAATTAAGGCCGGTACTATAAACTAATTACTACTAGTTAAGCTAGTATAACGGACTAATAACTATACGTAAATATATATAAGGGTTTAAAAAAAGTAAAAAGCTTATCTTTTTCTTTAAAGTATAGCTAGCTACTTTATACTTAGTCTTTTAAGCTAATTTTAAAGATCTTTTATTATACTATCTTACTATTTATTATTAGTATATGGATAAACCGTAAGTATTCTTATAAAATGACTTAATAAACTAAGTATAAGTTTAATTAAAAATACTATAAATTATAATTTAAGAAATCCTTTAAATATCCTTAAATATCCCTTTAAAATCGCGGTAAAGTCTATTTTATTTCTTTTAAGGTGCTTTTATTATTATAAATAAGCTAAACTAAAGTAAAGATATCCTATAAAATTTTTAAAATATTCTTTAAAGATACTAGTAAAATCTCCTTTATAGTTCTTATAATATCTTTTATAGTTAAAACTATTATAAACTATAATTAAATAGGCTTTTAAGCTTTTATAGTTATATTTTAAAAACTTTAATAAGGTCCGATTAGTAATATCCGTTATATCTCCTTAAGTAAGCCTTTATAGTATATACTTTAAGCGTTCTTATCGCGGGGTTTTATAAAGCTTCTTAAGAGTAAAGTAAGAAGTTTAAGCATAACCGTTTAGATTTTATAATAACTCCTTTAAATAAGAAAGAGAAGCTAATATCCTTATTAGTTTATAGTAAAAATAAAGTAAGGGGGCGCTAAGTAATAGATTTATAGTAGCGTCTTTATACTATATTAATAATATACTATCCTTATTCTTTTAATCGTTTTTTCGGCTTATTTAGCTAATAGTAATTACGTAGCTTAAGATAGTAAGTAAGCGGCTTTTATTATAAATCCTTACTACTTATTTAATTATATATCTTTATTTTATTAAAGCAATTAGTATATTTACCTTAAACTAATAATAAGGTTTTAAACTTTCTTTTAAGTATATATATAAGTATTTATTAAGTAGTAAGGAGTCTTCGCACTAAGAAATATTTTTTTTTTTAGCGGGATATATTAAAAAGGATTAGCTTTATTTAAGCTTTATCTTATATTATTATCTTACTTACCTTTTACGCCGTGTTTATCCTACCGCTATATTTCTTATACTACTTACTAGCGTTATAAGCCGCTTATAAGCAAGATATTATATTTTACTTATTACCGCTATTATACCTATCTTTTACTTTCCGTAATTAAGCTTTTTAACTTATTATCTTCTTTATATAGCGTTACTACCTATACCTTTCCGCTAACTAATACGCGTTAAACTACTAAGAAGGTATTAAGGTAAGGATAAGCCGTCCCGCTAATATTTATAAATATAGTTAGTACTAAGGTATTAAATATCTATATTCCCGCTTAAAAGCGGGTAATAAGGTTCTTAATAGCCTTAATACATAACTCTTTACTCTTAAGGTTTTAAACGTATTTAATAATCTTAAAAAACCTCTTTATAAAGGGGGCCTTAAAGGCGAGAATATAAAGCGCGTAGTTAGTATAGCTAATAAAGCGGATATTAAAGCCTAGGAACTTTATTACTTAAGTTAAAGTTAAGTTACGTTTAAACTTTTTATAGGCTTATAAGTAAAACTTAGTATAGTTTATACCTTAGTAAAAACTGTTAATTATTTTAATCTTATTGCTAGAATATAAGCCTATAAAGCTAGGCCTATAAAGAATTATATTAGTTACTATTAGTAGCTTTTATAAGATTAAGCAGCGGAATATATTATAAAGCTAGTTATTACTATTTATTTTATTAAAGAGGGACGGCGGATAGACTATAATAAGGCGCTTATACGCCTTTATATAGCTAAGCTAAGCGTAGCGGCTAAGGGAAAGAGCGTTTGCTAAGCGGGACTAAATAAGTCTTTAAAGCTTATAGCGGCTATAAGCTAAAAGGGGGATTTTATAGCGCGGGCTAGACTATATATAAAGCAAGATAAGGTTTTAGCTATAATAAATTAAAACGCTACTATAAACCTAGTTCTAAACTAATTAAGCTAGGCTTTAAATATATAGTTAAGAATAGCGTAGATATCGTTTTAGTTATTTAGCTAAAGCGGGTTTTTATTAACTATTATAGCTACTAAAAATCTTAAGATTATAGCGAGGTTAGCTAACTTTAAGGGGTTAAGTATTAGCTAGTTATTTTAGTAATAAAGATTTCTAGCTACGCTTAAAAAGATATATAAGCGGCGGGGGCTTTTAAATAGTATAAGCTAAGCGGGAAGTATAGCTAAGTTATTATAAAACTTGCTGTTTAAACTACGCTATAATATAAAGCTAAAAGGTAAGTTATTTAAGTTAAGAATTAAAAAAGGGTAATATAAGCTATCCTTTATAGTACTATAATTTAAGTTAAATCCGTTAGCTTAAGCGCAGCTATAAAAAGCGGCGTAGGTTTATATAAAGGCTTAAACCTAAAGGTTTTAACTTTTATTAAAAGACTTAAAGCTATTAAAAATAACCGCCTTATTTTTATAAAGCTTAAGCGCTTACTTATATCCTTTATATTAAAGGCGTAAAGGCTTATAAAAGAGCGGGCTAAAAAGGTAATTATAAAATAGCTAATCTTAGCTATAAGAAATATTAAACGATAAAAAAACTAAAAATAAAAGTATAAAGATTATAAGCTTAAAGTAAAGAAGGTTATATATATAAAAGTAAGTAAAGTATAGCGGGCTAAGGATAGCGATATAAAGAAATATAGTTATAAAAAAAAGGAAAGGAAAAAAAGTAAGTAGTAAAAGGAATTTAAATAAGTATATTATAAGGCTAAAAAGGCTTTATTACTTAAAGTAAACGGCGGTATATTATTATTAAAATTACTAATTACCTTATATATAATAAGTTATAAGTTTTTATAACTTATAGTAGCTTTTAAGTCTTATACTTAAGCTTAACTACTTAATTCTCTTAGTTAAAAAGTTTTATATTAAGTTATAAAGGCTATATATTATACTTTTCTTAAAACTACTTAAGTAAGTAACGCCCTTTATGCTTTCTTAAAGGCTTTTATAATCTTTAGTAATAAAACCGCTTTTTCGTTTACTTATAAGTTATAGCTACTTAGCTAGCCTTTTTAAGCTATAAGAAACTTCTTCCTTAGTTTTCTACTACCTTTTTTATTATATAGCTTTATAAAATTCCTTTTACTTTTTCTTTATTTAAGTAAGGTATCTTTTTATTTTAAACTAAGTTTTAGTATATAGCTAGCTTATTTACTAAGCGTAGTTATATTATTAAAATAACTAAATAAATATTAAAGGACCCTTTTATATCTAATTAATATATAGGTTTTCTTACTTTAATAATAACTTTTAACAGCTTAGTATATCTTTTTTAAAGTTTTATTAGTCTACTATTTATAATATAATAACCTTTATTAAGCTAAAGCTAAACTTAATTACTAAGTTTAAATTTTAGCCGGCGGTATTTCTTATTATATCTGTCTTTAATAATCGCTTAAGTATAAGTAATAACTAACTTAGCTTCTTTTTATAAAACTTTTTAGTTTTATAAGTATAAGTAGTAATTAAGGAACTAAAGTTATTATTTATTCTTATTCTTATAATAAGCTTACTAAAAGCTATATAAATTACTAGGAAAAAGGAATTATTAAAGCTAAATTAAAAGGCAATTAGCGTATTTATTTAAAATAAGTTTAAGAAATTAGTAGTAATAAATCGTAGCGCGATTTTTATAAATTAGTTTTGCTTTTTTAATAAGCTATTAGTTTAAAAGTACTAAGCGGTAAATATAAGAAGCTTTAATTTAAAAGCTTACTATAAAGTCCGTTAAAATACTAAAGTAAACTTTATATCCTAGTTAAAGGTTATCCTTTTTAAAATCCTTTAATTAGCGCGAAGTTACTAAGTATATAATACTTATACTTAGTTTACCGCTATAAACTATTTATTACTTAAAATAAGGAGATATATCTTTAAGAATTTATTAGTTATAGTTAATAAAGTATTAAAGAAGTACTTTATAAGATCTTTTTATAAGGATTATTTAGCTTAAACTACTAAGAGCTAAGTAATAAAGTTTATCGCTATTATATAATATAAAACTAATAAGCTTTAAATTAAGATAAGCTACTATAACATTTTACTTTAATTAGTTTAGTTATAGTTATAGGCGTTATAGCCGTTTATAACCTTATTTATATATTTACTAAGCTATAAAATTAAGAAGCTTTTAAATCAATCTTATTATATATAGGTGCGTGTTATAAGCTATGCTATAAAAAGAGCTGTGGTTATACTATAGCGAATAACTTAAAGTCAGGCCAACGTATAGCTAAAGTTATATAGGACTTTACCTAAACTTAGCTTAACCTCGACTTAACCTTAACTTAAGTACGGGCTACTTAAGCGACCCCTATAAAGTACGAAGCTACGTAGCTTAGATTAAGATTTCCCCCTTCCCTCTTTAGCCTTAAATAAACAATTATTTAGCTACGTGCTACTAAACTAAGTGTACGCAGGCCCTTAATAGTGCGGCTAGTATAAAAATATTTAGTATAAGCGTCTTTAACGATCTCCTTATTATAAGTTTTAAGGATATATAGTTTTTAGCGTTTGTCGTTCTTTAAAAAGTATAATAACCTTAATAATTAAAGATATAAAAGTTTAAGGATACTATTTTTATCGCTAAGCTATATAATAATCTTTACTTACTATATATTCTCCGTATATCTATTAATTAGTTTTTAGTAAAGCGGTAGTTTAATTAATACTTTTATATAAAAGAATATATAGTTTTTTATATTATCTTCTTATATATATTTTTAAGGATACTAGCTTATGATTTTAATAAAATAAACGTAAAAAAGCATTTAGTATAATATTTTTAACGCTTAAAATATAGTATACCTTAAGTAAGAATTAGCTTAAGTATTAAGAAGTAAGGATTAGCTAATTATGAAATTTTATATTAATAAAGAATAAGGATTTTTAGTATACGATTTTATAAATACTTATATAGTTAATAAAGATAACTACTTATAGCGTTTTTATAAATAATGTTATAATATATAAATTATAAACTACTTATACTAAACTAGCTACTTTAAGCTTTATAAGCTAATATTAAGGTTCTTTATTTTAAAAGGCGCGGCTTAAGTAAATAATAAGCTAAACTTTAGTCCGGGCTAATAGTATCTTTTTATTTTATTTTATACTTTCTTTTAAGTAAAAAGCTATAGCCGCTACTTTATATTCTTAAGATATATCGATTTAAATAAATAGTTCTTAAGTAAGGTTTAAGTAGTAAATTGTTTAAGGGTTAGTACCTTTTTTAGTTTAATTTACGAAGGCCTTTTCGTCTTATAAAGTAAGTTAAAAAGCGGCTTTCGCGGCGTATTATACTTAGCTCTAACCCCTTAAGGGGACTTCTTCTTCTTATCTTACTTAAAGTAGCTTTATATTTCGTTTTTATAAGACGTTAACTTCCTTAGCGAAATATAAGACTATATAGCGTAGCTACTTAAAAAGGCCGATCTATTTCTTAATTTATTAAAGGTTCTATAAAAACGTAATATCTTTTAAAGCTTATATACGTTTATTTATATTTATTAAGCTAATAGCGTCTTTTTAAAATTTAAGGAGCTCTATAGATAAGTACGCTAAGATAGACTTTAATTTAAATAAGGTAATATTATTATAATAAAAAGCGCGGAATACTACCTTTAAGTATTAAAGATATTTTTTAGCTATATTAAAGTAAATAATAATATTATAAATATTAGCCGCCGCGTATTTTTACTATTTATAAAGAACGTTATTAATAAACCTTTAAATATATACTAAGAAGTTCTTAAAGATTATAAGTATTATTAATAATCTTTTTAGCTTATAATAGCTTATAACTATAAACCTTTCTTAGTAGTCTTAGAAAATTAAAAACTAATAATAAAACAATTATACGTTTACTATATTAATAAACTTTTTTCCTTAAAGGCGTTTAATTATATTGCTTTAAAGCGGTATTAAGTAAGTATTTAAAGTAGTTATAGCGTTAATCCTTTATAAGTTTATTATTACTTATCCCTTTTTCTTTTTATTTACTATCTTCTTTACTATAAATACTAGCGCTATAAATAGAGTTAGCTTATAAACCTATTTTAATTGTCCTTCTTTAATAAGCTAGTAAAATATTATATTTACTACGGTTTTATCCTTATCGCTTAATAGAAATAATCTTAATACAACTTATTAATATTACTATCTTTTTATTAAGGGAATGCGTATATATTTAAATTAATCTATATATATTACTCCCTTGTTCTTTTAAAAGTAAGGAAATAACTATAAGATATTTTAAACTTTTAATACGTATTTTTAGTTCTTAGCGTAAATCTAAACACCCTTATTAGTAGTAAGTTTAAGTAAGTTTTTAGTTTAGCCGATTTTAAGCTTATAGCTTACTAGAAAATCCTTTTATAAAAAGTCTTTAATAAGGTTTATCTTATTTAGGTTTTCTATAAAGACTTCCGCTAAGGGAGCAGTAATATTAACCTCTTTATATAGCCGGAATTACTTATTAAGGTTTATAATTATCCTTACTTTTTAGCCTTAATAAAGTACTAATAGTTCCTTAAAATAGTTTATTGCTATAAAGCTTTTATAATCCTATATTATCGTTTAAGTAAGCATAAGGTTGTAAAGGAAAAATATTATATTATACCTTAATAGCGGTGCTTAAATCTATATAAGTAAAGCATAGCTAAAACCGGCTAAAATTGTTATAGTAACTAAGTAAATTACCTATTAATATATTACTAAGTTTAGCTAAACTATCTTTACTTTAGCTTTAATCCCTTTATAAGCCTGAATTTATAAGACTATTATAAAGTTAATAAGGTTCTTTTAATTTAAAACTTTAAAATCTTAGCTAAGTAATATATTAGCCGTTAAGCGTTTTACTATCTAAGTGCTAATCCTTATTACTACGCCTTATAGCATAAGGATAAGGGGATAAGGCGCGGACTAATTACTGCTAGTTAAGGCTAGTACTACGGACTAATTACCGCTAGTTAAGGCCGGGACTACGGACTAATTACCGCTAGTTAGGCCGGTATAATAAACTAATTACCGCATATAAACGTATATAAGGGTTTAAAAATAGTAAAAAGCTTATCTATTCTTAAAGGCATAGCTAGCTACTTTATACTTAGTTTTTTAAGCTAATTTTAAGGATCTTTAACTATACTATACGTAGTACGTAAAATAAACCGTAGATATCCTTATAAAATTGCTTAATAAACTAAATATAAGCTTAGTTAAAAACACTATAGACTATAATCGGGGAAATCCTTTAAATATCCTTAAATATCCCTTAAAATTCGCGGTAAGGTTTATCCTATATCTTTTAAGATGCTTTTATAATTAAAAATAAGTCGAACTATAATTAAGATATCCCGCGGAAATCCTTAAAAATCCCTTAAAGATACCGGCGGAATCCGCTTAATAGTTTCTATAGTATTACTTATAGTTAAAGATATCGTAAACTATAATCGGGTAAGCTTTTAACCCTCCGTAGTTATATCCCGGAAACCTTAGCGGGGTCTATTTAGTAATATTCGTTATATCTCCTTAAGCGAGCCTTCGTAGTGCGTGCTCCGGGCGTTCTTATCGCGGGGTTTTATAAGGCTTCCTTAAGAGTAAAGTAAGGAGTTTAAGCGTAGCCGTTTAAATTTTATAATAACTCCTTTAAGTAAAAAAGAAAAGCTAACGTCCTCGTTAGTTTAAAGTAAGAATAAAGTAAAGGGGGTGCTAAGTAATAGCTTTATAGTAGCGTCTTTATATTATATTAATAATACGCTATTTTTATTCTTTTAATAGTTTTTTCGGCCTATTTAGCTAATAGTAGCTAAGTAGCTTAAGATAGTTAATAAGCGGCTTTATTATAAATCCTTACCTTATATTTAGTTATATAGCTTTATTCTTATTAAGGCGATTAGTACGTTTAGCTAAAACTTATAGTAAAGTTTTCTAACTTTCCTTTAAGGCGTATATTTAAGCCTTTACTAAGTAGTAAGGAATCTCTATACTAAAGAATACTTAAGTTTATTAGCGGGATATATTATAAGAGATTAGCTTTATTTAAGCTTTATCTCGTATTATTATCTTACTTACTTTTCTTATACCGTTTTTAATCCTCCGCTAAATCTCCCGTTTTAACTACTAGCCTTATAAGCCGCTTATAAGTAAGATATTATATCTTACTTACTACCGCTATTATAGTTATCCCCCGCTTTTTATCGCTAGGCTTTTTAACCTATTATCCTTTTTATATAGCGCTACTACTTATACCTTTCCGCTAATTAATATACGTCTAGCTACTAAGAAGGTATTAAAGTAAGGGTAGGCCGTCCCGCTAATATTAATAAGTATAGTTAGCACCGGGGTATTAAACGTTTATATTCCCGCTTAAAAGCGGGTTATAAGGTCCTTAATAGCCTTAATACTTAACTCCTTACTCTTAAGGTTTTAAATATACTTAATAGTCTTAAAGAACCTTTATATAAAGGGGGCCTTAAAGGTAAGAATATAAAGCGCGTAGTCGGTATAGCTAATAAGGCGGATATTAAAGCCTAAGAACTTTATTACTTAAGTTAAAGTTAAGTCGCGTTTAGACTCTTTATAAGCTTATAAGTAAAACTTAGCGTAGTTTATAGCTAAGCGGAAACTCCCGATTATTATAATCTCGTTACCGGAGTATAGGCTTATAAAGCTAGGTTCGTTAAAGATTATATTAGTTATTACTAGCGGCTCTTATAAGATTAAGCAGTGGAATATATTATAAAGCTAGTTATCGCTATCTCTTCCGGTTAAAAAGGGACGGCGGATAAACTATAGTAAGGCGCTTATACGCTTTTATATAGCCGGGCTAAGTATAGCGGTAAGCGGAAAGAGCGTTCGCTAAGCGGGACTAAATAGGTCCTTAAGACTTATAGCGGCTATAGGCTAAAAAGGGGATTTTATAATATAGGCTAGACCGCGTATAAAGCGAGATATAGTTTTAGCTATAATAGCTTAAAACGCCGCTATAAACCCGGCTATAAACTAGTTAAGCTAGGCCTTAAACACGTAGTTAAGG
>JAPEBW010001213.1:0-28437 GCA_027405785.1 Ophiocordyceps robertsii | reverse complement strand
CGCCGACGACCTTGCTTCGCCCTCATCTGCAACGCCTGCCAGGGCGCCTCGGTGATCAGCAGCATCCGACCTCGTCGCATCGAGCCCTTTCCCCTTGGCCCACCATGTCCTTCTCAGACGCTTCGCAGCCAGGTAAGCCCCGCCCGCCACATCGTTTTTGACTTTCATTCCACACGCCTTGGGTTTCTGCTGTCGGCACCCCGGCCGCCATCCTCCCTCGTCAACAAGGGAGCACTCGCCTCCAAGCCATCCGCCTCCCGTCGCCAAGCGCATCACTCCATTGCCATCGGTCCACTCATCGGCTACCCTCCTGCTGTGTCATCGACGAGCGGGGATGGTCGTGTTTCATGTGTCCCTCTCTGCACATCCCGCCTGCTTTGTCCTCCTGCACCGACCCGTCGGCTGATCTTTTCCTGTCGAGCAGGGCAACCCCCGGCCAGTGCTCAATCCTCCAGCCTCTCGGCTCATCATCTCTCTTCCAACAATCCATTCCGCAATCGTGCCGCCTCGCCCTCGAGCTTGGACGCTGCCCAGACCTCGCCGGCGTCGCCTTTTGATGAGCCTCTTCGCCGGCCTCTGTCGCGCAATCCCTTTTTCGACCAGACTCTCCCGGCTGCTCGACTGCCCTCGCCCGTCAACATGTCGACTCACTCCAATTCCAGATCTCTGTCGGCCGAGGAGATATTTGTAAGTCTTGGCCGAGCCTTGCTGCTCAGTCGCGCCCTCTGCCCGCTCGTCGCCCGCCTCGGCCAGCTCGGTCGGCGTCGTCAGAGGTGTCCGCGAGCTGACCGGCGTCCGCCCACAGGACTCCTTGACCCTCGACGACAAGAAGTCGTCCACCGCGCCTTCCGCTTCCCGCCGTCGTCCCGAGGTCATCTCGGCTTCTCGTCAGGGCGAGAACAAGCCGCTCGGCAAACTACCCAAGGCCAGCCACCGTCCCACACGATCGCAAGAAGAGGCGTTGAGGGCCCGGAAGCCTCCCGCGGGCGCCCAACGATCTGGCCCGTCGGAGTCGCCTCAGCGAAAGCCGCAGCCGCGCCCACGACGAAATTCCGAGTCGTCGGTCCTGAACCTGAATACGCAGTCCATCACGGCGGACGAAATGAAGATGATTGAGGCCAAGCGTCTTCGCGACAAGCAACGCCGCGATCGAGACGGTCGGTCGGCCTCGGGCCGCACCGACGGCAAGGAGAGGAGCAAGTCGAGGCGCCCCGGCCGCAAACTGGACATTATTGACCAGCTCGACGCCACGAGCATCTACGGGACAGGGTGTACGCGCAGCCTTTCGACCTACGCAGGTGCCGTGTGCTAATGACCTTGTAGTGTTCCACCACGACGGGCCCTTTGACGCGTTGAACCCTCATCGCAACCGCCAAAACAGCCGGCGGGCGCCGATGCAGGCGTTCCCCAAGGACTCTCTCAACAACTCGCTCGGCGGTGCGGGGCCCCTCAACCAAAACCCAGATCACGCCGTCTTCATGGGGAACGCCACGGACGAGGCGTTCCGAGACTATGCCGGGAGCGGCAAGAACAAGAACGGCTACAACTACCCAGCCGCGTCGGTTGGGGAAGCCGCGATATTCGACCCCATCGCGCGAGGCTCGGTGGTGCACGGCGATGAGAGTCATGGCTTGGGCACGTCAACCTTTTTGGAGGGCACGCCCGCGGCGAGGGCAGCCATTGTCAAACGCCAGGCGGAGCAGGCCCAGGAGGTTGTCGAGGGTGGCCTTCAACGCAAAAAGTCGCTGGCACAGCGCATCCGGCACATCAACAAGGGCCAGCGAGATTTTGCCCCTTCTGGCCGGATGACGAACCCAGAGGGCACGTACACCAAGATCTCGCCAGACCCCATCCCCTCGGGCGCCGTTAGCGCTGGGCCCGAGGCGAACCCCTTCTTCTCCGAGTATAGCAAGGGAGAGGAGACGATCACCATCAGGCCTCGAGACGGGTCGAGGACGTCGCCCAGCCCTCCGCGAGTGCCGCGTCGCATGTCGGGCGGAGCTCTCGAGCGACGGGCCAACGCCGACGGGACGATGGCGCCGGAAGAGCCGGCCAAGCCATCGGGTCTTTTGGGCCGAATGAAGAGCCTCAAGGGCGGCAGACGGCCCCGAACTTCGGAGCACGCACATATGCAGACGTCTGGCGTGGCCATGTAGGGCGGCGGCGAGGTTGCAGTCGAGGGGGGGTGAAGATGAATAGCACGCTGGGGCGGGACAATTCCGGCCATGGAGGAAGCAAGGTGCTCGGGGCGACGGATACTCACTTGACTGGATGCACGAGCATCACAGGTGCGGCGAGAAAGGGAAGTACTTGAGAGAGTAGACTCGGTGCGGCCCCGGACTCGGTTTGCAAACTTGGCAGCCAGGAATGGCCATTCTCAGCCAGGCGGATAGAAGGCGAGGTGCTAATTGGAAGGGCAATACTGGCGGCTCGCGCAACGATGGGCCTGGCGAGGGCGGCCGTAGGTGTCGAATACTTTTTGAGGCCCGGAGAAGTGAGGGGCCGAATATGTGATGTTGGCGCATGGGTTCGAGGCCCGACGAGGGCGAAGGTGGACCTTTTTTTTTTCCTTTTGCCGGATAAATCCTAGGCAGATTGCTACGAATACATTACAGTTGCTATTCCACAGGACGAGCGAGACGTGGTCGTTGGTGGGGATTTTATGTGGGTGGAAATGGCACCGCAAGTCAGTTGGGGGTGCCTTGTGCATGACGTGGCGGCAACTCCACAAACTTGGACACGACACGACACGACACGACACGACCGAGGCCGAAAGGGCCAGCCGACGAAACGGGTCGCTCGCACGGCCATGGCGTCACGGGCAAGCGAGCCGGTGGCGGCGTCGGTGCTGGCGGAGAGGGAGGCTGCGCGGCGGGATGGGCTGAGGGCTCGCGGGCCGTTTGGCAGCGGGTGCCGGGGCCTGGACGAGTACGTGCTCATGGGGGGAGGCTTCGAGCGGGGCAGCGTGGTGGGCGTGAGCGCCTCGGACGACGAGGGCTTCGGTCTGGCGGTACGTCGGGGTTCCCCCCCCCCCCCCCGGGGGCAAGCAAAGACCTCACCACTGACCGGGGACGGGGGGGGGGGCGCAACTGGACCCTTGGGGCGGCGAACAGCTCGGACTACAGGTTCTGGTCCGATGGCTCTGCCGCTGCGACGACGACGGCAGGGCACTCGTGGTGACGCCCAAGCCGGCGGGACCGCTACTGGCGGCGCTGAGGGCTGGCATCGAGACAGAGGTTGAGGCGACGACGACGGAAGAGGACAGGACGAGAAGGGTTGGGACATGTCTGGACCGCGTCATGCTCTCTTGCGTCTTTGACGTTGACGGGCTGTGCGAGGTCCTGGCCGAGCTTGGGGGGGGGAACCAGGAGGAGGTGGTGGTGGCCGATAGCCAGGACGAGGCCGACGACGTGGTGCCCGCCTTGGTGGTGGTTGCGCACCTCTCGGCGCTGCTGACGGGCCTCTTCGCCCATCGCGACCCGCAGGCCGCCCACGACGTCGTCGAGCAGCTATCGCAGCACCTGCGTCAACTCGCCCGCCATCCGGGCCCGACGGCCCCGCTCATCATGCTGCTGAACTCGACGACGACGCCCTCGGACCCCGCCGCCCTCGACCCTACCCTCCGCTCCGTCTTTGCCCCACCGCCGCCACAAGCCCGGATAGGCCCGGACCCAAATCGTCACCACCACCACCATACTCCCGTGGCTCGATCCCTCCTCCTCCTCCTCCCTCCTCCCCCCGCGCGTCCCGCCTTTGGGCTCGTCTTCGCCCGACTGCTCGACTTGCACCTGCTCTGTACCCCCATGCCCGGGACAGCCGACTCCGCCGACTCCGCCGTCGCCGTCGAGGTCCTCGTCGATCACCTGGGCTTGTGGCAGGGTCGCCGCGGGCCCAGGCCGAGCAGGGAGCAGCGATGGGCCCCCGTGCGCCTCGTCGCCGCCCGCGTCGTCGATGCCTTTGCGTCGACGCCCTGACGGGGCCGAGGGGTGGCCGAGGGGAGGCCAAGGGAGCCGGTTGGGAGGGCTCCGGGGACTTCGGGGGACCAGGCCGTGACCTCGGCCGGACCGTCGACAACACATGTACCCAGGCAAAAGGGCGCCCATATCGTAGCCATCAGCCGCCTCTGCGTCCCCTCAACCTAGTCAAGTCAAGCAATAGAGGCAAGTCGTCAGACGAGCAAAGACACAGCACCATGCACCATCGACTTTCGCTTGTCAAAGTCGTCTCCGTCCATTTGCTTGCATATTAGACTACCAACCGCCCCTTGTCCCGCCGTGGATAGGCCTCGTCGCCCGCTCAGTCCAAAGAGGACGACGCCACCTGCCGCTTACTTTCTCCTCTCACACATCTTTTCGCTGGCTCCTCTCAGCATACAGGCACTCCTCGTCGCGCCATCTCCGCCGCCGCCCCTCTGCTTCGTCTCCTCGTACTGCTCCATGCCAAGGGCCGACAAGCTCGACCCCGCCAACCCGCGGCATCGGATCCCACCGCCCGCCGTCCGGCCAGGCGAACCCGCCGCAGACGGGTAGCCTCCTGGCGATGCCCCCGCTCGCCACGAGACAATCTCCTCTGGCTCCAGGGGCTCGATTGAAGACCACGCTAGGGATTCCCGGCGCTCCTCTCGAATTAACCGTGTACTGAACAACGCTCGCTCAGGAGCTGCTCGGCCCTTGGACCGCGGGGGCGCCAGGACCAAGCAGGCAAAAGAGACGTAGTCGGCATTGCCGTCAAGTGATACAAGAAGAAATTTCCTGGAAGGGATTCTAGTCTATATTGTTCAAGGTGCAGAGGGGTTGGGGGGGCTTGGTGCTATCGCGAGGACGTGCTGTTGGGCTGCGTGGGTGGAAACGATGGAGGCAGTTCAGACCGGCGGTTGTTCTTCCAAAAGTCAATGGCCTCGACCACGTCTTCCCCGCGCTCGTCTTCGTACGCGAATAGAATCTATCCATGCAAACGTCAGCGGCCGAGCAGGGCACCAGACTGATTCTTGCGACATACCTCATGAGTGCTGCTGTGAAGCATTCGAATGTTCTTATGGGGAACGATATGAACCGCGCCATTCTCAATGTTCCGCAGCTCGATGAAGTTGGCCTCAAAGGCCAGGATCCACGGATAGCTCAGGGCGAAATTCAGAGGGGTGCCCTCCCAGTCGATGCGCCACTCGGGCCGTGCTCGCCAGCCGTTGCGGTTGACAAAGAAGGAGAATTCAGAGTAGTTGAGCAAAAACTCCCCGTTGAGCCGTTCAATGTGGATGGGCCTGACCCCTTCCTTGCGCGCCACAAAGTCGAGCGAGGTGTCGGCCTGGTCCAGCAGAGACTGCGTCTCGAGCGTCTCGAGCGACACCACTTCGAACCCCCTGGCACACGCCACGCAGAGCTTCGACTTCAGGAAGTGAACAGACGACGACTCGGTCGGAATGTAAAACTCCTTGAACGGCCTAAGTTCGTCCTGGCCGCCAGCCATAAACTTGCCGAGACCTTTTTGTTTCTTAGCCTTTGTCATGGCGTCGTTTGGCTCAAACACCTTGATCGTCGTCGACAGTGCCGACGACTTGACGCAGCAGACGAGATGGCGGCCCAGGCAGATGCCCGTCTTGAAGAAGCTGCAGTGGTTCTGGATCTTCTTAGGTCGCTTGGCCAGGGCTGGCTCGTCGGGGTTGAGCGCCGACAACGAGTACGACTGCAGCGTCTTGTTGGACAGGACAAGCAGCAGCTGGTACTCCTCCAGAATGTCAATCTGCGTCACGTTTGTCGTTTCCAGAACTCGCCTTGGAATCTGTTCCTTGTTCTTACGGTCGGACAAGTAGATGCCATTGTCGGTTCCGTACAGTAGCTTGCGGCCGCCATCTATCAAGCAGTTTAGTGAGGGCCTCGCCCCAGCGTGGCCACGGGCAGACTTACCAAAAGGCGTGACACACCTGATCTGGTTGGTGCCCACGAAGAAGTTGCTGGAGATGATGGTCGTGTTGAAGAAGTCGGCGCGGCCGCGGAGGCGCTTCTGGGCATTGTCAATAAACTCGAGCCACTTTTTGCGCGCAGCCTGGTTTGCCGCGAACAGTGTCAGCTCGTATCCCGCCTTGCCCAAATGTCGGAACGTGATGGGCCATCCATCCCCCTTCTTTGTCTCCGCCGTGGCCCTAATGGACGGAATCAGGCTCGACGACGACCGCTTCACGCCGTGAGTCGGGATGACCTCGTCCATCTCGCGGATGGCGAGCAGCTCCAGCGGGATGGGACGTCGATAAGCCTTGATCTCCTCGCTCTTCCCGTTTTGCTTGATACGCACGAGCAGCACCGCGTGGTCGAACAGGAATGCAGTAATCTCCGACGGGTCCGTTGGCGTCTTCTTCAGCGGGCTCTTGAAAACGAGCTCGCGACCCTCCTCCGTAAGCTTCAGGTCGACCCTCTCGTTGGGCCTGAATCTGAGCTGTTCGTGAAGTCGCCTCAGGTTGAAGCGATTCTCCGCCTTGCCCGACTCCGCATTCACGCGTCCGAGAAGATCTCGGATCATGGTCAGAACCTTCGGAATGTCCGTCTTGTCCGGATTGCCCTCTTCGGTATACTTGAGAACATTTTCAAGTAGCAGAGGGTAGCGAGCAAGGCGCGTCGTCGGCTTGGTGAGGTAACCGTTGAGTTCGAGCTTTCTCGACTCCTTGCGACGCTCAATCTCTTCGACAAGCTTGCCAAAGAAGGGGTTGATGGATCGCTCATTCTCAAACTCAAACTTGCCCTCCAGCTGCTTGGACCCATACAATATAAAGGGCTCGAAGAGTGGCGCAAACTCGAGGAAGATATCGCCAATGTTGTGCACTATTGGCTCCTTCTGCTGTCGGGACGTCAACGATGCCGCAAATCGCGAACTGACTGAATGTATGCTGGGATGATCGACAATGTTGCTAAAGATATTCTTCACCACCTTCTCCCGGCGCTGAAGGGGGATCGGAGACGCCTTTGACCTCAGAGGAATGATCCAGAAGTCGCGGAGATACTCCAGATCTTTCACGAAGTCGCGCTCCGTGTAGCAGATTTCCGAAATCACCTCCTGCCTCTTCTTCTCCCTCTCGTCGACGGCGTCGGCAATTTCCTTGGGCACCGAGTTGATCCAGAGCTTCTGCTCGTCGGTCTGATCGGCCTCGTCATCGTTGACGTTGGCCGAGTCCTCCTTGCGCAAGCCTGGGCCCATCTTCAGGTTGAGTCGGGAAACCTGCTCCAAGCGTCGAGGGCAGGCGATGGAGTAACAGAGTTGGTCTCGTGTGCAAGTCGGCGAGTAGCACTCCGAGAGCAAAACAAAAACACCGTTTACTGGAGACTTGTCCTCTGGCTCATCCATCAAGCTCTCTCGGAACTGGTACATTTCCGACTGCGAGTCTCGCAGCCGATGCTCGTACGTCACATCGTGGAAAAACTTTTGCGCGTCCAGAGCCCGACCGAGAAGCAGGGCCAGGTTTCGGTCCGTCGTCCTAATAATATACGACAAGACGTCCACCGCCTCGGAACCGCTGAAGGCATTCTTGTACGTGAGCTCGTTCTTGGTTCGGTCGCCGATGATGATCTTCCGTCGAAAGCACTCGGCAACCCTCGAGAGCAGGGCCGGGTACACCAGGGGAGGCCGTATCTTGGTCGCGGTGGTGGGCCGCTCGCTCTCGATGGATTTGCTCCTCGACGGGCGCTGCACCAGCGCCCCGGCATCGTTTTCCGGCCCTACTATCGTCGGCGCGATGCTAGAGGCCATCGACATTGATCTCGAGTGGTCGGAGGCGCCGGTAGACGAGGCCATACTAGTGGTGCGGGTCTGGGAGCCGGGGGTATTTGGATGCCCTCCATTCTGTGACGGATAACCGTTGGACATTGGCACCTCCGACGGAGCTCGTCGGTTTGGGATGACACGACCGCTCATCGTTTGATGGGCGTCTCTGTCCTGCGGATGAAACGTTCCCGTCATGGACATGGAGCGGTCTTCATGACGCTCGGGCACCACCCTGCCCTGAGCCGTCGTTCGGGCAGAATTTTGATGACTATACTGGGCAAAGCGAGAGTGGTTCGCAGGGGACTGTTGCTGGTACGAGCTTGGCGGTGGGTGGTACATCTGCGGACGCGGCGCAGAAGCGAGAGACTGTGAGCGATAAGGGTCGCTGTTGAGTGCCGGTCCCGGGTTGCCCTGATGAGATCTCTGCGGCTGGTATCGCGCCCCGGCCGCCTGTGCTGGGGGGCCTCGCGACTCAAGTCGCGGGGGAGGCGGGCCTCCAGGGCCAGGATAAGGTCGCCGTGGCGGCGGCTGCTGTTGTTGCTGTTGCGAGTACTGCGCCTGAGGGGGCGGCCCCTGTCCGCCAGACGCCGCACGGTGCGGTGGATAATAACCGCTCGACTCGCCTTGCCGGTTCCTCGCCGCCATGGGATCACGCTCGCCGTAGAAACTTTGTTGCGGCCGTGGCGGCGGATGGCGGGGCGGGCCAGACGCCATGGGCGACATGACCGGAGTTCTACCCTGTTCCATCATGGCTGGATGCGAGGACGACGATGTCATGGTATGTGATCGGCCGGGTGGGGGAGCGGCGCCAAAAATGTTTGAAAAGGCGGCATCTCGCTGGTTGTTGGAATCGGGATAGCCGCGAGGGCGCTGCTGGGGAGCTGCTCGAGGGTCGTATTGGTAGTCGGCCATGCTGGGTGCTGGATGGAAAAAATGGAGGCAGGTTTAGCGGCCGAGGCACTTGTGAGGGGGAGGGGATCCGACAGCAGCGGTAGGTAGCAGCAGGGCAAACGGACCTTTGCGTAGCCTCGAGGGCCGCCAGCGGTCAAGAGCTCAAAATGGCGGCAAGTCGGCGAGGTGCGAATAGTCGACGTTCGACGGGAAGGGCCGCCGTCGGTCGACGAGGAGGTGAGCGGATGCGTCGATTCCAGGGAACAGGAACGCCAGCGAGGTGCGGAAAGGATATGGAAAGGCTAGCCTCGTGGCGGAACAGGCGAGGTATTTGGCGACAGCAACGCTCGGCTGCCAAGGGCAGTAGGTGTCGACTTGGGTGAGGGTCGGTCCCTGCCCAAGGATCGTCCGCTCGCGCCTTCGGGATAGAATGGGGCTCGATGGGGGGGGGAGGGGGCGAGCGAGACGCTGGACAAGGGCTCAGGGCGATGGCATCAGGCTGGGCGGGCACAGGAATGTGCTACCGGGCAGAGCGGGCAACGGTTGAGGGCGTCAAGGGAGAGGGGGGAGGAGGAGGAGGAGGAGGAGTTGGTGGTGGTAGAAGAAGGCGAGGCGTGAATGGCCGCCGTTGTCCAAGAGATGGAGACAAGTCGGGGATGAATGCTGCAGGTTCAGCAAAGTGGCACTGCCTGACGCTGTCGGGGGTTCTAGGTAGCCTAGCCGCTGGCTTGTGTGCGCACCTTGTGGGTGCGCCTTGTGTGTGCACCTGGCCAGCAAGCCACGGCAGGTACCTCCAGGCCTGCCTTGGCTAAGTGGGCGACCTCTGCGTCGATACCTTTTGTCCATTCCAATACCAGTGTACATGTCATGGCACTCCCCCTGCTTTGTTAAGCGGGTACCCATCTATCTATAGATAGGTTCCTTTCACGACCCAAAAGTCGTACTATGGACTTGCGACTTCCAGGCTCCGACGAGGAAAGGTAGGGGCACACCAGAAGTCGGTCAAGGGAGGTGCTCGGGAGGAATCACAGGAGACGGCGCCGCCGACCCTGAACGGCCAATCCCGCAGCGCCGCGGCGGCACCGATGCACTGCGGCCAGGGGGGCTGCGCTGTGCGCTAGCGACCGTTGAAAGGTTTCTTCCACGTCCGAATGCGAGATGTGAGCGCGGCGCAGCTCTCTCCTCGGCCAGGCCGAATGTGGCAGAGGAGGAGGGTTGTGTGTGTGTCCTGTTGCTTCTGTCTTGTCCTCTTCACGTCCACTGAGGGGGTTGCTGCTGTGGAAAAGGGAAGAGGAAACGCTCCGGCACGACGAAGTGCACTTCACTGTACGAAGTAAAGCCACGACCATTGGGCTCCCAAGACAACGCACAGTAGGAGTTCTGAGTCATGGCGAATCCTTTCCAAGCCTGGCCTTGGCCCTCTCCCTACCTATTCGGGCGTGCTCAGCCGCGACTGCAGCGAGCATGTGATGTGCTCAGTCAGAGCTGGCAATCGATACAAACCGAGACTTGTCCTTGGTACATAGCGAGCGATGCGCCAAGTCACGTGACACGCCAAGAGAGTCGACTTGCCGCTATGATTGGCCGCCCTGACTCCAGCTCGCGAGCTGCGTCGTCGTCAACCTCAACAGTCCGCGTCGCCGCTGTTGCCCTCCCTCCGCCAACTGCCCTCGCCCCCGCTCACGATGGAGTCAGAGCTGTCTCCCAAGTTCGCCCCCTTTTTCGGCATGGTAAGTGCGGCACCCGTCCGCCGCTGACGAGGCGCGCGAATGCTGACGCCGTCATTGGCGGCAGGCCGGCATTGCGGCTGCCATGGTCTTCGGATGTGAGTTCCCCGTTGCCTCTCGACGGCATGCACCGTCGTATCGTCCGGCGGACTTGGAGTTCTAAGCAAGATACACACAGCCATCGGCGCCGCCTACGGCACTGCGAAATCTGGCATCGGCATCGCGGGCGTGGGCACCTTCCGGCCCGACCTCATCATGAAGGTAACGCGCGGTCGCGACAAGACATGAACAAGCGCTTACTGACCCCGAGCGCAGTGCCTGATCCCCGTCGTCATGTCCGGAATCATTGCCGTCTACTCACTCGTCATCTCGGTCCTCATCGCCCAGGATCTGTCCCCGCCGGGCAACGAAAGCTACTCGCTGTTCTCGTACGTTGCACAACCCGCACGCTCGAGCGCGGCGCGCACTCTTTTAACACCGCGGCAGGGGATTCATGCACCTCGCATGTGGAACGGCGGTCGGCATGTCGGGTCTTGCGGCTGGCTACTGCATCGGCATTGTCGGTGACACTGGCGTCCGTGCCTTTATGCAGCAGTCCAGAATCTTTGTCGGCATGGTCCTTATTCTGATCTTTGGCGAAGTGCTGGGGCTCTACGGGTGCGTCGTGCCAAACGACAGGCGTGCCGTTTCGAGAGAGCTAACAGTCGTATAGCCTCATCGTCGCCCTCCTCCTCAACTCGCGAAGCAAGGGTTAAACGTTGTAAGGGCAATTTGATGGCCAAGTGTCGAGTCGTGTATCATGCACACGCAAATCGTCGAGCCGTCGTGAGATGGTCATGGCAATGTCTTATCAGCTGCATCATGGGACAAGGGCGTTATCGGACATGTATATTCAAGACGTCGGGTAGACCTCAAGTCGCGGGCGTGTCACGGAAATCAAGCTCATTGTCGGTGTAGGAGAGAAGTGAAGGCCCGTCTGTGACACGAGCTCTGGCGTTTTATCCAAAGTGGTTTTAAATTAATCGCGGAGCTATCAACAAGTACGCGATATGTACCAAGACCAGATCGTCGTCGACAAGAGACAGCGAGTTACAAGGGTCAGTTACATGCCACCCAGAAGTCGCGCCACGGGTGTGAACCTCGGGCATGGGGCCGTGAAACGAGAGGTCAAATGCTACAATTTTGCGCCATCTTATGCGGTCGTCATGTCGTTCAAGGCCGCGCCGTGGTGGAGGGGGGATACGGCCGCCAGTCCAAGGGGGGTCCCCCTCAACAGGGGGGACATGCAAAAACGATGTCGGCCTTGAGGACGATGCCTTAGGAAAGCAGCCGGCCCCCGAGACGGTGCAGCAGCTTCCTACGCGGGCCCGTGTCAGGTTCGCGGCGGTACCTGGTCCCGCTCCTCTGCCGCTCTTCCGAGTCCTTCATGTGAGCTGGAACAAGACGGTCAGCATCGAGCCCTGCGTGGCATCGTCGACAGGCACTGACCTAGCAGCCAGTCCCACTGCCTGTCCTCCTGCACAAGGATATCGTCGCCCGACTCGCGCGCCATCCTCTCGCGGCGGGCTTGTCTGGCGGCCACTTCGCCCACGAGGTACGGATCCTCGAGCGGTCGGAGAGGGGCCATGTTGCTGCTGTGAATGACCAATGGCGGCTCGACGGCTGAGCGCTTTGAAAGGTCGGCGGCCGAGTATCTGCCGTCCGTCATGCGGCGCTCGGCCACATTGCGGTAGTGACGGGCCGCGGGGGCGTTGTTGGCCGACCACGTGGGGATGCGGAAGCTGTGAAGGGTCACGACGCCCCGGGGGTTCAGGGGCGGGATCGGGGGGAGGCCGGTTGTTTGGGGCCGGGGAGTTGAATTCTGGTACCGGGGCGGGCTCGATTCCGGCGAGGCGTTTGCTCTGGGAGCGTAGGGGGGCGCGGCATCGAGGTATTGGACGGTCGAATGGTAGGACGGGGCGTCGGAGACTGCGAAGCAGTTAGCGCTGCCTCGTAGGGGTCCCGTCGTGTCCAAGCCTAATCGTCTGCAAGAAGCCCGAGGCGGCATGGCATGGGCCGGGACACTTACCGTACGAGGGAGCAGCAGAGCGTATCGACGCTGTTTCCAGGTCGTCGGCGGCATACCGAGGCGTGGACACGGCTCCCGTCATGCTGGACGGACGTGGGTGTTTTCGGGATCACGGCTTGGAGGCGAGCAAGTGGGAACTAGGGCTATCCCGAGCATCGGTGTACCGGGTGCTTGTGATGGGCCGGCCTTGAGCTCGCGCAATGTCGACCGGAAGCGAGGGTTAAGACTTATCGCCGAGAGGGGGGGGGGCTGTTATGCGTGTGTTTGTGTAAATATGGCTTGGGACGAAGCGGACACAAGGACAAACGACGGCTTATATGACGAGATGTTGTTTGTGGGTGCGGAGCCTGAAAGAGGGGCCTTTATCCTCCCGGCCGTCATGCAAGACGACAAGGCAAGTAAACGGGAGGTCGGGAGATGTGTGACGCAGCGGGCGTCACCGAAGTCGTTTGTCTGACAAGGTAGGTAGGCAGACTATGGTGTGCCTGACAGGACCACGGCCCGGGGGGGAGAGAAGGGTGGGGGGACACGGGAGGCGCTGTGAAAGGTGCCGGGAAGAGGGCCAAGTAAATGTGACGATGAACAGCAGAGTTATCGATGGTGCAGAAGACAGGGACAAGGAGCTACACGGAGGTGAGGCTCTCTCGCGCCAGGGACGTGTGAGGAGGGCAGGCCGAGAATTACGCGAGGCATGTGTAATGAAGAAGATCAGACATCAACAAACAGACGGGCATAGACGCACGCGAGCAGAGTCATGGGCGGCAGCGAGCTTATAGCCGTGCGTGAGTGGTGGGGAAGAACAGGGAGGGGTTTGGTCGACGGGCGTTACCTTATTGCAGTGGTGGACTCGGCACACAGCCGCCTGCACTGCCAGGTACCGGTCGATACAGTGCCTTGTTTTTTCGCCATTGTGTTGCACGTACGAAGACCCGACCTTACTCGGGCCATGCGCGCTGTGCTTGGCAAGGTTGGAGACGGAAAGTCAGTTCACTCTGTACTCTGTACTGTGCCGCATATCAATCGAGCCAGGCATCCGTATATGTATGGTACAGAATACTACCGAATGACGCCCGTCATGTTTCACCTTGTCCCGATAACCTGGCGCGAGTCCGCAGAGGGAGGGCGAGGGAGAGAGAGAGGAGAGAGAGAGAGAGAGAGAGAGGCAGAGATGAAAGAGGGCGAGGGACTTGTGGTGCAGCTATTGTTAGCCCGCAGAGGTACCGGCCTAGCGGCGCATGGCATAAGAGGTACCTGGGGTGTCAAGTCTTGGCCAAGTCGCCATTCACGCCCAACGGTGTGCGGGGCGAGTCGCCATCGCAAAGGCCATGGCCTCGCCCCCCCCGCGGTGGGTGCCATTTAAACTTCCTTCAGTAAAGGCACCTGCCGCGCACTGTACGGGGCACAGTGCGCGGGGCGTGTGGTTCCCCGGGAGGCCGCCTCTGCTGGCCATTTCGTCTGGATCCCGATGCCAAGAAAATGCCCTGCGTCAAAAATCACAGCCGCGAGGCGCTATCGCTCACACCTGCGAGCGCCAACGGCAGACTACTGAGCTTAAAAGCTTACGAGTCGGATGCAAAGGCCTCGTCAGCTGTCAATGTTGCGCTCCTCGGCAATGCGCCTACAGGCCGAGCCCTACCATACAGTGTGCCTTGGGGATTCACTGTACTCGCGGGTGCTAAGCCCGCTGAACCTTCTAGGCAGGCGGCACAGTGTCCGCCGCGGTCTGCCCCAGAGGGGAACGCGGGGTGCTGTGGCTCTGATCCGAGGTCTCTCTGTACTGTGCCTCGAGATAAGGCCGAGTGACTCGTCTCTCGACTGCGCACATGTTGCAGAAAGCCGCTAGAATGCTGCTTCACGTCCCTTTCTTTTCCCCTCGGTAATTGGATCCGTCAGTGGGGCAGTCGCCCGAGTCGTGGCAGGGTGCGATCGAGATGTCGAGCCGTATGATTAAGGAGAGATGGGGAAAACACTGGGCTTTTTTCATACATACAGTTCGGCCAAGTCGCACGTGCATCGAAAGGGGCTCTCCTCATCGCGGGACACGGAAACCGGACCCGACGTGTTTGATTGTGCTCCATCCATCCGACCGCCCGGACCGGGGCCCGATGCTGTACATCGACTGGTAACGAGGCGTGCATGACAGGCCGTGTCTCCCTGCTTATGCACCTCGCCTGGTCAAATCTCGCCGCAACTCGCCAGCCCAAAAAAAAGCACCTGTCGCCATCTCGACAGCCGGCCAAGGCTCCTCTCAAACTCAGTTTCACACTGTATCCCCAGTCTCCAGAGGTGCGAAAGGCAGCATATCAACTGTCCATCTTTGTTCTTGGTCCGCGCACCAACCAAACTCAGCACCCACACACCATCGAGAACTCGTTGGACGACCCTGTTCTTTCCCTTGCTTGGCCTTTCTTCTGGAACAGATGCAAAGGTTCGGTCCTACGCACGTTCGCTGCATACATACATGCACGAGCAAAGGGAGACTCTGATGCTCGTCTTGGCAAGCCACTCAGGTCCACGTAACCCTACCGTGATACGTGCTTACATTACATTCTCGCCGTCCCCCCTCGGCCCCCGCGTGCATGCAGGGTCCCTCGGTCCTATGCGGGCTGAGACCAGGGCGTGGAGCGTGTGTGTGCGTGGTTTGGCAGAGACGTCGCATCAACTCACCATGGTGCTCGGATAACAGGACCGTGTCTAATTTACACCTTGGAGGCGGATGGCTTCAATCGACGTCATCTCATGTGTAAACTCTGGCCTGGGAGAGAGAGGAACCGAGTTAACTAACGTACCGCGGAAGGGTCCGGTCGCCCGTGTTTCGGCCCACCAACCCTACTTGCTCCGCCTCTTTGAAAGCATCTTGCCTCTTGTGTTGCACCTGAGCTGTAACAAGTGCACGTTGGCGCCTCCATGTCAAGCCTCGCGTGTATGCCCCAAGCTCGGCCAACAAACGTCTCGGCAGTGGGTGTTGCTAAAAACAGTTCTGTAGAGGGAAGCAACCAACAATGACGTCCTGGCTTTGGCGACCCCGTCAGATCATGCATCATCGCTCCTGATGTGCACGGCTGCAGGTGATTCCGCTAGGACATCGATTATCAGAGCTGAAAGTAGCTACTGTCAGCGGTCAGCCGCGACCTCGTGTGTCTCGAGGAAACGTCCAGATTTGATCCCACCGGACATTGATCCCACGGATATTGATCCCACCGGACATGGACTGAATCAGACGGTCTCAAGGGTTTACATGGGCTTAGGGTAGGTCAAGGATAGGTACAGGGTAGGCTTACTGATACCGGGACTGGCAGACGCCGCGTTTCCATAGGCGACGCGTCAGCTTACTGAGCCAAGTCTTGCGCGCGGCACTCAAAAAAGGTTGCCAGAAGCGCGCGCTAACGCGACTGGGGTTCCAGTTGCTCGGCATCATTCTGGTCGGCCCGGACACGCGTGCATACCTCGTCAAAATTGAAACATCGCCAAAGAAGGGTCCGCCGCGTCAGGTCGCGATGCCCACACACGTCCAGGGCTCTCCAGACGGACAAGACCAACCGCCATCGCCTGTGTCGGCACGGCCAAGCCTCACCATGAGGCAACTCTCCGAAGCACGCTCCGCCTCCGGGTCCAAGAGGAAGCGCGCAAGCACAGCCAACGGACAGTCGAACCAGCGACGAAGACAATCGCAACCCGACGCAGACAGCGATCAAGACGAGGAAGATGTCTTCGACCCGGACCAGCCCGTGGAGGAGCGTCGGACGGTGCAAAAGGGCTACAGGGACCTCTTGCGCGACATTACAGAGAACGGGGAGGAGTACTTGAACAACAACGACTCCATGGGCCTGCACGAGACCATCCTCAAAGCAGACGCCCTGTCCAAGAAGCTGCGGCAGACGACGGAGGCCACCATTGACTCACGCCTGCTGGTCAGCACCACGGACCTGTCGTATCGCAAAGCACTGCGCCTTATGCAGGGCAGTCTATCGCAAGGCATCGACACCGACGAGTTTGTGTCCAAGTGCATCACCTACATGCGCCAGGGCGCCGGCATCGTGGACGACAACGCGCCAGAGCTCTCGAGCACCCAGAGACAACGCCGGAGGACAAGTCGCCGCGGTGGCGGCGATGAATACGACGACGAAATCGGTGACGAGGGAGACATGATGAACTGGGCGCATCTCGGTCGCTTTGCCTGTCTGCCGCAGATCCGGCGACCCGCCCTGCCCGGCTTCCTCCTCGGCCCCCTGTCCGTGGAGAAGAAGGCACGCAAAATCACCAAGCGAAGCGCCCCGTTTCGGCCCAATAACCTGACGGAGACGAGGCCCGAGGTGCTCAACATCGACGACCTTGCCAAGAAGGAAAACGACCTGACGGCCATATGCGGCAAGATTCTGCAGCAGTTGCATAAGATCCAGGCAGAGACGCAGGAGCAGGTCGCGGAGCTGATGGAGGACGACATGGACGATGAGGAAAAGACGGGAATCATGCACCAGCACGGGCTTCGCAGCACGGGAGGCATCGACCTCATGCGATTCGTCGTCAATCCAAAGTCCTTTGCGCAGACTGTCGAGAACATGTTCTACGTCAGCTTCCTCATCCGGGACGGGAGGATAGAGATTGACTTTGACGAATTTGATCTCCCCGCTCTAGGTGAGCACTCCACCCAACTAACGCCCAGGGGCCCTTTCCCTGACCTGTCCGTGTCCCGGCTGACGCTTTGCAGCACCGGTGGATCGAGAGGCCGATGGCGGCGACACTGCCCGTCATGGCGCGTCAAAGCATCAGGCCATCTTGTCCATGGACATGAAGACTTGGCGCGAGATCATTGAAGTCTTTGGTCTGACGGAACCCATGATTGAGCATAGACGAGAGCCGTCCAGCTCCGGCCCGGGAGCTCGGGGCTGGTACAGCTAACTGTTGGGGCAATGCGTTTGCTTGAGGAACATTTCTGGCCTTTGTGATACCACCTTCCGAGAGACGACCTGTTATGAATCGGTTGCAGACTCTTGTTGAAGAAACCACCAAGAACAAGGGCCGCTTCGGCCCGCTTTGTCGACAATGGCCGCACAAGGGAGAGGCGGTGGCATCTTGTTCGGCCGTCCTGAACATGACAGGCATTTTCGCTTGTGTATTCTATAGTACACACCGCATTGTGCTCCTGTAGCATGCGCCATTCGTGCCGCGAAAGCACATCATGAACAGTCCTGTAGCACAAAGGAAGACTCCCGCCTCGAAGAAAGAATCTGCAAAGAGTCTGCAGATCCCGTGTCAGTCCGCTGGCCCGGGAGACCGTATCAGTCGCCTCTAGCTGCGACCCGGACCCGAGCCATTGCTTTGTGACGGTGACGAATACTTGGCCACGGCAATCAAGCGTGTCTCTTCCAAACCCTCCTCTTCCTCCACCATCTTCCCCTTTTACTCCCACTCACCGTCGCAAGACCTTCTGTATTTCCGAATAGGCTGCATCGCGACAACTGATCACACCCCGACATGGACGCCAGCGCTGCGACGGAAAGCCGCCCGGAACCTCCCCGAGGGCCCCTTCCGCCGCCGGCGAGCGACTCATACGACGAAACTGCAAGCGAGAGATCCGGCTTGAGCAAATCGTGTCCAGGCACGGAGAATAAAAGCACCCCTACCGAGCCGGCATGTGACGTGGGCAAGGAACCTGCGCGTGGAGCCGGCCATGAGCCCGACCACGTTGCTCGAGGCCTTATCGACTTGAACCGGTGTGTCGAGCAGGGCAGACTCCTCCAAAAAGGGAGCGAGCTGCCAGGTTCAAGTGCTAGAGACTGGGAGCAGCTTATCATTCTTGGCCGGGTTGCCAAGAAGGCCATCGAGTGCTGTCAAGCCGGTATCACCAGCACCAACACCACATGTGAAGCCGCGACAACAGAACCGACATGCCAAAATGGCCTCCGCTTGGAAAAAGCCACCACGCTGCCCAAGTTCCAGGACGTTCAATATATTAGAGTTCTCGAGGACATCCAGCAGATACTTACCATACATGTCGACCTATGTTCCAGGTGGACGTGCGAGTCCGTCGACGAGCCGGAGGATGATAGGAGGCGACCAGAATCGGACCATGGGGAGGACATGGTGATTGAATTGCTGACATCCAACACCTCCTACCAATCTGAGCTTCTGCAGCTTAAAAACGAGATTAGGCGCCTAAAGACGAAGCTGGAGAGCAAGAGCGTGCTCGAACGTCAACATGGGGCCACGCCAACGGACGAAGGTGAAGTCAAAAGGTCACACAGATGGGAAGAGACCCTCTTTGACTCAAAATTGGACCCAGGGCGACAAGACGAGACCCCGGAATCTGGGGGGGCGACACCGGAGGAGGAGAAGGAGGAGGAGGAGGCAATCACACAGCGGCTTGAGGCTAAGCCGTGGCAAGCAGAAGGCATTCCCGAGACCGTCGATGGCAGCGAGTCGCCCGACGGCGGCATAGGCCCCAAGCTCAGCGAAGACGCGAGTTCCGAGTCGCTGCTAACCCAAGTCGAACCATTTGCAGCTGAACTGGAGAGCAACGCTGAAAGCTGCGACGAGACAACGGACTGGAAGCAAGAGGCCGAGCTCCAATACCAGAGAGCGCAGTCCTTGGAAGGCCAGGTGCAAGAGCTGCGACAAGACCTGGGAGATGTCAGGACTCGAGGGGAGCGGCATTGTCGAGCACAACCTCAGTGCGACACCATGTCGCTGTTTTCCCAGCCAAGGAACCTGTCACTGGAGCTCGGCGACCTGGGGGGCAGCCCGGGATACATGCCGGGCAGCCCGGAACACATGCCCGGAAGCCCGGGATACATGCCCAGCAGCCCGGAATTCATGCCCGGCAGCCCGAAATACATGCTCGGCAGCCCGGAATACATGCCCGGCAGCCCAGTCTCCGGGTTTGGCGGGATCGACGGGCTCGACGGGCGTCGACCTGAGCCCAGCTTTGCAGAAGGGCACAAGCTGCTAAATGAGCAGTGCCAGGCGTGGAGAGAATTCGCCCTCTTCCTCGCCTTCATCCTTCTCCAGACATGGCAGGCGCCAGGCAGGATCATGTACAAGAACCGGCGTTCGTTCCAGAAGCTGCCGCTCCTCAAGAGCATCGACTGGGACAGATGGGAGCCGGCGGCGCAGGGGGAAAAGCACTTTCGCACCAAGGCTCTGATCCGGGTGCTGAGGCACGTCGCCATCCTGCTCTCGGTGCACGCGTACCTCTCGTGCCGGTGGGAGAGGGACATTTGGCTCGAGGCCAACGGGCTGACGCGGCGGTACCTGACCAAGCAGCTGCACCACCAGGACGGGCAGTGGTGGCCGGTGCCGGGGGTCGACCCGGGGCTCGTGTGGGAAAAGGGGTGCGAGGCGGGGGCGCTGGTGGTGGTGCAGATGATGGATGTCTGGGCCGAGTGGCTTTTGAAGCCTTGGTTGTGGTGGTCGAGGTAGGGGGATGGATGACTTGCAGGCTCTGGTATATAGACTGTAGGGTAGGTCGACGCCACGCCTTGGTACCCACGTACGGTTGCTGAACTGAGGGAAGGGCCAAGGAGGCAGGCAGGAGCCAGTGGGAGGGGCCATAAGGGGCTATATGGCCCGTGGGAACTTGGACTCCTACACATTCTTACACACAAATTGACCGATGGTTCCAACTTCATTTCCGCAGTGCAGAAAATAATAACCAAAGGCAACGAGTTCCGCCATCATTTGTCTTCACAGCCTCGTGGCCAATGGAGGCTGGCTGCCAGGATCACGACCCCAGTGATATAGATCGGCATGTCACGAGGCTTCTGATGCTGACAATATTCCTCTGCTGTATATCAAGCGTTGGCTCCCTGGTTTGTTCTGTAAACCAGCGACAAAGGAGATGAAACAGTTCCAAGGCCCTAGACACAGTCCAAGGCTCATCAAGGAGACATTGATCACCTCTAGCAGAAATCATTTCGGCCTTTGCCGCCATCCTGGCAATTGCGTCCGCAGAACGCCTGCCACGAAATACCACCATATGGAGCGTTTGGGATGCAGTAGAATAGGGAGTGCTTGAAAGAGTCCTCAGTAACGGCGTAGCGGACGCTGTTAAGTGCATCTATAATCTGGGCGCCCTAGTTTTCTAAGACTTTTCTTAAAATGATAATATAGACGTAAAAGCCCAATGTCTTTTTCAGAAGACCATGACCACAGTAAGTCGAGGCCACCCTTGCAATTAGACGCGGCGACAAGGGGAACAATGACAGCCATGGCGGCAGAGAGGTGGTTTCAAACCTGACCATTGTGGTTGGGAGACTTTATAAATGTTAACTAAGGTGACTGGCAGATGACGAAGATTGAGGGTTAAGATCCCGAAAGTTGAGGGGCTTGATCGATTCTGGCCAATTGTTAGGGAGATATACTAGGTTCAAATAGACATGTATCAAGAGCACTTGACACCTCGGCCCAAAAACAGATGCACATGCAATATACGCCTGCCCGTTTTTGACACCCTGACTCATTTGGATGCCGTCAAAACTGAAAGTAGGCCAGTGTCTTGGCGCTGTGTTTGTGAAGCCGTCGCACACTGTCGGTTGGCGGTGGCACGCGACGGCTCCGAGCAGGCTGCATGCATCAGCTCGTGCCACAGACCGCGACAGGCACGTTTCACTAGACGACGAGTCGCCCTGCGTCTTCTCTCCGGGACCTCGAAGCGGTTGCTACCGATAAGAGGCAAGTTGAGACACGTCGACGACATGATGGCATCCACCTCGACACTTGTAGGCAGGAATCGGTAGTCATCAAGGCACTGTCGCTCGTCTGTCCGAGTTTTCATGGCGTCAAGGCCTCATCTGACGAGCTTGGCTCAGATCGAGGAGGCGAGAAAGCCCCCACCGCCGACTTGGCTGGATAAGCTTAAGCTGACGAGCGGCTATGCTAGCATCAACATAGGTCAGCTCAAGTCGGGCTCGATGGCGAGGGAAGGGGAAAAGGGCTTCATCGACCTCCCCTTTCATTTTATTCAAGTACCTCAAGCCACCACCACCCTGTATCACCGATGAGTCTGCAAAGAGACTCGACAAAGTGCCGGCCCACCCATCGGCTCGGCAAGTTGGAGCGAGCCGGTACAGCGCGGCTGCTTCGCACCGTCGACGACCTCGAAGAGCGAGCGTGGAGAACCCCATGGAAGCCGAGCCACCCCTCTTCCCCCGTCTTGACAAGGCCTGTGAGTGAACGAGGCATCCAGCTACAGTTGCGCGGTCGGCCCGGGTTTGCTCGGGTGCAACCGCCGCGACGGGGCATCGACAAGGCACTTCGCCCCCTTCGTCCGTCCCACCTGCGAGACGAGGCGAGGGCTCCGAGTTTGCAGCACGTAGCAGCTCGGTCGGTGGCGGCGGACGGCAGTGACGGAAGCCTCGAGGCAGCAAACTTTGGGGATACTCGGCAGTGCAATGTTAAGAGAGAGAGAGATGTGACGCATTGTCGTGGTCGCTTGGCCTGGCAGCTGCCGCCTTATCAGGCAGAGCTTTCTCCCTCGACTTTTAACCAGCCCGGCTGCCTCGCACCTTCCCTCTCTTCTCCTACACGTGAAAAGCTGGCACACCCTCTTTTTGCTTCCACGGCTTTTGCATCTTCAATTTCTCCCCTTTCCCCTCTTCATCCTCGTCCACGCTTTTACGTTCTTTATCCTCTTCCCTCCCAACCCTCCCTCGTTGCGCCTGGCACCGCTCCCCCTGCCTCCAACTTACATCTTATCCTCGTCCTGTTCAGAGGCAGCTTTCCTCCGAGGCCAGGGCAACATCCTCCTTGACAAGTACGCCGCTCTCGTCCGACCGATACACTCGTTATTCCCCTCATTGCCCTTGGATAGACATACTCGAAATCATCACTAGTGCGCATGTGAGTGGAAAATGCCCGACAAAAGATATATACGTGCTAATTCATAGCAGCTCGACATCACCTGTCAACATGGGGCGTGTGGCCCCTTTGTTCAGTCTCCTGTCGACATTTACTCTATGCTTATGCCTGTCTACTGTCGTTGCCCATCGCGGCGACCGACAACATGACGCGGGATTGCGACTCCAAAGCCAGGATGATTCTCGCTCGGAATCCTCCGGCACCCTGCCTCAATACTACACTCAACCGAGCCACGCCTACGACTCTCCGCCTCCCTACGTAGCCGTGACGTCTACCTTTGTTTCCGCGCCTGCCTCGAGCGAGTGTAAGCTGAACAGACCCGACTTGACTGATGACAGCTCATTTCCTTCCTAGATGCCTCTTCGGATAATTCGATCGATTCGTCAACTGCAACGCGAGGAACTGGCACCGAGTCTGCGCTACCCTCGAGCAACGGGTCAACCTCTTTGAGCCCTACAAGTATCTTGACTGTCACTGCTACATCGGACACGACACTGCCCTTGGGAGAATCTAGTTCCACAGCTCCATGGGTGACGACGGTGGCCGTATCGCGTTCTCCAAGTCTATCAGAGACGACACGGGAGAACTCGCAGGCTTCGAGGCCGGAGTCGTCGACAACCCAGGCCGAGACTTCAACCACGTCCACCGATGGGCGCCCTCAGTCTTCCACGAAGCAGGCAGCTGAGTCCGCGTCAAGTTCCACAACCCCGAGCCCCTCTTCCTCGGGCCCGTCCTCCGGAGACTCGTCTGCAGCCCGCAGCACGTCGAGCGAATCATCCCATGTTGACTCCTGGACTTCTCTCAACACGGCCACGCCTGATACGTCTGCACCACCGTCGCCATCGTCATCTTTGGCTGCTGCAAGCACGATTCGGCTAACAGTGACACGTGTAATGTCTGTTACTGACTCGGTGGCGACTTCGGCCCAGACTTTCTCTCACATCTCCAGCTGGTCGAGCCCAGAGGCCTCAGGCTCCAGAACGACCTCGTCGCCATCGTCAATTTCAGGCTCGAGCACTTTGCCACGCTCGCTCTCGTCTCTGGCCAGCAGCACAGTGGTAAGCGGGACAGTGCTTTCGGGAACGCAGCACGGAGGACCAGTTTCCTCAACGACAACGGACACCATCGCCGTTGCTTCGAGCTCTGGATGGACTTCGAAAACCACGAAAAGCCCAATGGAATCCTTCAGCACCTCTATTCTGCCCAACACTGGTTCTTTAACGTTGACGGGGGGTGAACCCCTGACAACGACGACGAGCTCGCCATGGGAAGATTCAAGCACATTGCCCACGACCGGACAGATGGAGTCAGGAAGCTCCGGTTCGACTCTGCCAACAACATCCACATTCGAGACTTCAATCTGGAGGTCATCCTGGGGAACAGGGACGTCTGCCAGCAGCCTGTCCTCGTCGTCGGCTCGCTTCGTTACTTCGACCTCGACACTTGTTAAGACGCCGCCAGCGTCCTCTGAGCAAGTCGAAAGCTCAGCTTCTGTAACGAGAAGTCAAGACACGACCACGTGGATCAGTTCTAGCGTCGAAGCGGAAACAGGAGAGCGTACGAAAGCCACATCAGAGACGACAGCAACGCAATCTCCAACAGACACGGTCATAACGCTGTCTATCACGTCGAGAATTGTGCGATTCACCCGATCGATTCTCTCGGCCTCGAGCGCCTCCCAAGGTTCGACTTCAACTGCCTCCATTGTCCCTACATCGACGACGGCCTCACTCACCTCCAACCTTACCCAAGCTACCGGTCAACCGTCGTCGTTTGTTCCTGCTACTAGTTCGTCCTCTGAGACCTACACCTACACCTCCCCGAGGTCTCCTTTTCCTACAGCCCCGGCTTCTACAGACCTCACAGGAAGTCTTAGCGGCCCGCAGGCGTCGGCCACGTCAGGCGACACGCAGGGAAACGGCAGCACCAAGTCGCCGATTACAACGAGAGGCCCTGACTCGACTACGGCTTCAGGGAGTGAGAGCAAGTCGGCATCTTATGGCAACACTACTTCGGGGTCGTGGATCACGCGGACGGTCGTGTCTAGTCTCTTTGGTACGGCAACCACCGTCGGGGATTCGCAAACGTCTGGCGGCAACTCCCTAGACACAGTCGTGAAGACATTGACCCTCACGATTGAGCCCTCGACGGGATTGAGTTCTGTCCCCCGCACCGACGTCGGCAGCACACCATCCATGTCGTCTTCCTGGTCGAGCACGGGTTTGTCATCGTCGACGGTTTCAGACGCTACTTTGAGCGCCCATTGGACGGCCGGGAGATCCCAGCATGGCTCTACCTGGGCACCCGGGAGCAAGTCGGCACGTTTCCCACTATCGTCGAATTCGACCATGTCGCGGCCAACCATGGGAGGGACGGCTTGGACGACGGGTGCGCCGTCGAGTTGGTCCGACAGTACCAGGGTGGACACGCACGATGGGACAGATGTCAGGACGCTGACGAGAAGCATCGTTTTGACTCTAACGGAAGTCACAGGCTCCACGACTGCAGACAGGTCGCAATCGACATTGTGGAATAAAGCGACGGCGTCCGCCGGAGACACTGTGCAATCTGCAGCCCAGTCGTCAAGCCTGTCGACGGCTAGTACCAGAGTGGCATCTGGGACAATAAGCCTCACGCGAGTCGTCCTCACAAAGGTTACTTTGACTCTGCGATCAGGTACCACTGAGATTCTTACGACGGTTACGGTCGGTCCAAGCAGCGCGGCGGTGAATGGCACATCGGCATGGTCAACGGCCACAAGCTCTGCGGCTCGTTCCGGAGATGGAGGCGAGCCGACGGTTGACGGCTCAACTGGCGGGACAAAGGCAACCAGGAGCGACAGCTGGAGCACCAGCACACAGGCTGACACGACGTGCATAGAGGAGGGGCCGCATCTGTACTCGTCGTCGTCGGGGGGTGAAAGCACGGCTTCCTGTACTGCAATGGTGTCGGGCATGTGCGACGGCACGGTGACGGGGACTACAACTGCTACCGCAGGCCTGGGTAGCGAGTCGGACGGCAGTGGGGTGTCGACGACGTGGACAAGTAAGGCGGCGCCCCGAGGAATGAGCAGGGGGCTGACTGACAAAGGCGCTCCAACAGGCCCGTTTTCGCAACCAACAAGATTTGAGACATTGGTCACGAAGAAAGAGTCGGCCTCGGAGTCGCAGGAGCTGCTTCATGGCGGTCCGAGGTCGGAGACGCCATTGCCCGGCAACCCGAACTATCCGTGGGGCGGAGACTCGCCGGTGCACCGACACCAGAACGTGACGGAACTCAGCCATGGCATCATGAGCGGGGCGCTGGAGCAGTCGAGATGGATCAGCAAGATTGTTGGAAGGCTCAGGGCGGTGCTGGCGTGAAGGCTGAGGATGCCGTGCCGTTTGGTACAAGGTCTCGGTGTTTGTGCCTGTCAGCAGAAGACGAAGGGGATTGATTGTAAAGCATCACTAAGAGGCGAAGCAAAAGGGTCTGGTGCATGAATGCTGTCGCGGCACTGTAGATACCTACCTAGATGAAGACGGTGTGCATGGCGTCGACACACAGTACCAAGGAGAGAGGTACGTAGCTGGTTGGCATGGATGGGAGGCATTAACGTGTGAGCTTTCCCAATGCAGTAACACGAAGGAATGGGGCCGCATGCTATGCTGGGCGTAGGTACATACATGTACAGTACCGTCGAGGGGCCTGGAGATGCATCGGTACCTGCGGCATGCAGACGGGCTCGGGGCTGGCCTACGTACAGGCACTTTACGTTGTAGGTAGGCGTCTGGGGTATTGTCTTGCGAGGATGACGACGGGCGACAAACGGGGCCATTCGAGCTGGATGCCGAGTCTGCGATTGTGGTGATGAAGACGGTTGATCGACTTTTTGT
Organism: Ophiocordyceps robertsii; assembly: GCA_027405785.1. Lineage (NCBI taxonomy): Eukaryota > Fungi > Ascomycota > Sordariomycetes > Hypocreales > Ophiocordycipitaceae > Ophiocordyceps > Ophiocordyceps robertsii. Next base: position 2,275 of record JAPEBW010001213.1, on the reverse strand, counting down.
GCACACGCGAGGGTCTTGCACAGCACGGTACCTTCTAGGTAGCCTACCTACCTACAGTACTTTGGGCACATTGTATGTATGTACAGACAAAGTGGAAGTTTATTGCTGCTTTCCTCGGCAAGGGCTGCTGATGGACAAGGTACATGCGGTAGAGATGCATCAGGCGGTCGCCATACTCTGGTGACACTGCCGATAGAGCGTTACTTGAGTGCCCGGTGACGCAGTGTTGCAGGGGGGTGGCAGGGGCAATTGCTTGCAGGTATTCGTACTCGGTGTATTCGTACCTACTGTACAGAGTACTGTTACTGCTAGTGCTATTCGTAGTAATAGCAGCAGTGTACTGTACTTGGCCCAGGCACCGTAGGCGCTGAAGGGCAAAGTCAGGAGTCAGGGTCGTGGGTCGGTGTGGAGCCAATGCCTCTGAGACGCCACCGACAGCGCTTCCAGGGAACGTGAATCGCCCTCGTACCGGGTACCTTGCGAGATACAAAGGGTGGTAACCCCTTCGCCCCTCCTGACCTGACCATTCTTCCCTCCTCCATCGTCATCTCCTGACGAGAGACTGCATCCTACATACAACACACCTTTCATCAACCGATCGATTCTCTTTGTTTCCCACTTCTCTTCGTCGCACAAACACCCGCCCGCGAGACGCCCCAGAAGCCATCGCCATGTTGCTCAAGCCCCTCGCCTTCGCGGCCACGGCCGCCGCCTTTGTCCTGCTTCCCGAGATTTCCGACGCCGACGCCGACATGCTCGAAAACATGGTCACGACGCTCCCTGTCGAGTCCGAATCATTTGGGCTGGCGGAAAGCCTCGAGACAAAGAGCGTCAGCGTCGCCTGCCCGCAATGCAAGGGCCGGGACAGCCATCTGCAGCTCGACTTTGCGGTTGAAGATGGCGCCAGGCTGACGCTCAACGGCTTCGAACTCTACCCCAACGCGGACCCGTGGGGCGACGATCTTACCGCCACCCTCATCAAGGAGGACGGGCAGGAAAAGGACAAGAGGCTGGGATACAGCCTGGCCGTCGAGCCCGTGGCCATGGACGCCTACCAACAGATGCAACTCATCAACGTCAAGCTCAGAGTCATCGAAGTCGGCGGCCAGTTTGTCGACGGCGTCCCCGCCGTCAAGGTGGAGCTCATCCGCGCCATCACCGAGGACCTCGCCATTTCAAGCGTCGACGTGGAGAAGGCGACCGAGGCCAAGTGCGCCACCATGTGGTGCCGAGCCCAGGACATGGCCACGGAACTCGCCAAGGCCTTTAAATCGTTCAAGGGCTGTGTCGGCAGGCATAAGAACAAGGGCCAGCACAAGCCTGGTTTCAATAACGGCGAGCACCAGCAGGACGCGGCCCCTCCGATGGACGGCGACGCTCCCGGCCACGATGGCGAGGAGCCCCACGGCCACCGCCACAACTGGCGTCTGCTTCTCAAGAACATTGCCTCGCACATCTTCCTGCCTGTCCTCATGGGCATCACGGCCGGCGTCGGTGTCGCAGTGTACGTTTCCCCCCTCACCATCAAGGCGCACGCCGTGTTGATGACGCTGACAAATCCCAGGCTCGCCATGGTTCTCTGCGGCATCGCCATTCGCCTCACCAGGCTCGTCAAGACCAAGCGCACCAAGAAGGCTGGTTTGTGCCGCAAGAAGCACTCATCGCGCCAGCAGGCGGCCGACGTCGAAAAGGTCGGTCTCATCGAGGAGGTGGATGCCGAAGACGAGCTTCCCCAATACAAAGACGACGAGTCCAAGAACTAGGTGCGAGACGCGGCAACGGGCGTGTTGGACGAGGAGGGCGGTCGCGGACGGTAGCAGGAAGCATTTTTCATATTGTCACGGAGACGGAGGGGCCCGGACAGACTGCGACGAGGCGCAATTCTACAGAGCACTCGGCTTGCGGCTCATGTGGGCCAGGACATGGTGAGGCGCGTGTCTATAGGCTTGCCTACGGGGCAAGGCTTGGATATGGCCATTCTCTCCTTGACCTTTGCGCGGCGGGCTGGTTTGCTTTTTTTTCATTGTCGTTCCAAGACGAGCTGCGCGTGGATACAGCACTACATTCCTTTTTTCCTCTAGGGCTGTTTGGTGACGTCGCGACTTGCGTAGACGTGCGCTAACAACGGGCGCTGCAGCGATGGAGAGTGCTGTGCATGCGCGTTCCGGTGATGCAGATGACTTGGCCGGTGTTTCAGCTTGATGCGACTTGTAGTGCCATGGCCGGCCGGGCCGGTCCGTTGGCCGCGAGGCCCTTTGTCCGCGGGCCTCTCTCT
>JAPEBW010001212.1:0-28439 GCA_027405785.1 Ophiocordyceps robertsii | reverse complement strand
AATCCGGACGCTATTATTAGTAGTAAGTTTAAGTAGGTTCTTAGTTCGGCCGATTTTAAGTTTATAGTTTATAGTAAGATCTTTTTATAAGAAGTCCTTAGCAGGGTTTATTTTATCCGGATTTTCTATAAGGGCTTCCGCTAAGGAAGTAGTAGCATCGACTTCTTTATATAGCTAAAACTGCTTATTAAGGTCCGTAATTATCCTTACTTTTTAGCCTTAGCAAAGTACTAGTAGTTCCTTAAAATAGTTTATCGCTATAAAGCTTATATAATTCTATATTATTATCCGGGTAAGCTTAAGGGTATTAAGGAAAAATATTATATTACGCCTTAACGGCGGCGCCCGTACTTATATAAGTAGGGCGTAGCTAAAACTAGCTAAAATCGTCGTAATAATTAAGTAGATTACCCGTTTATATATTATTAGTCTTAGCCGGACTATTTTAACTTCGGCTTTAATCCCTTTATAAGCCCCGATTTATAAGACTAACGTAAAGTTAATAAGGTCCCTTAAGTAAGGAACTAAAAAGTCTTAGCTAAGTAATATATTAGCCGCTAAGCGTTTTACTATTTAAGCGCCGATCCTTACTTTTACGACCGCGAGGCTACCGTTTAGCTTTCTTAGTATATAAGCGGTAAATTCCGCCTATCTAACGGTAGCTATTCTTCTTACTCCTTAAATAAGAATTCGTTAAAAGGAGTTTATAGTTATGTCTTAAAAGGTCTTTATTAAGTCGGCTTAAATAAGGCTTCGGTCTGCCTTAGTATTTATATAGGCTTTAATACTTATTCTAGGCCCTTTTTTTCTATAGACTAATAAGCGTATATAGGTAAATCGTAATAGCTTATTAAGGTTTAATAGCTAAACGTTAAGGGAAGCCTTAACTATTTAAACGCTTTATAGCTTCTAAATAACTACTTATTATACTAAGCTACGTCTTTATATAGCAACGTCTTAGTTAAGGTTAAGGGGGTGTTTATCTTTAATATATTAATAAAGCTTATTCTTTAAGGGGAATGCTTTACCGCAAAATCTATATACTTTATTAGCCTCCTATACTAAGTCTACTATAATATAAATTGCGGTTTTCTTTAAGCTTTCGTTAGTATTTAACTAGGCTTTTTTTATATCGTACTCTTTATCCTTTAAATAGTTATTAGTCTTTACCGTAGTTCCTTTTTTAATTGCGGGGTATACCCGTTTTAGCTTTAGCGTTAGTAAGTATATAGTCTTAAAGGTCCTTTCTCTTTTAAGCCGGAGGACCTTAACTTATATTCCTAGCTATTTAAGCGGGTTTTTTCTTTAACTTAGCAAGCGCTATAAAGCTTAAGGTATATCCGTCCTTATTAAGCGGTCTAAAAACGTAACCCTTAGTCCTAGTAAGCCTTTAATAAATAGCTAGGGCGTCTTAAACTATCCTTTAAGTATATATAAGGTACGGCTAGTTAGCCCTTACCTTTTTATAGGTTAAACCTATTTCTTTCGCGCTAGTAAGTGCTTTTAAGATCCTTAAGTATATTTAACTTATAGCTAAAGAAGAATTTCCTTATATTTATTAATCTATCTATTAATATCCTCGTTCCTTACTAAACGTTATAAAGATTCTTATAAGTAAACGTCTAGCTTTTAGTAGATTACTATAGTTAAGTAGTTTAGCTAGTAAAGCGCGGCCTTAGCTTTATATTATAGGCATAATATTTAAGACTTAAAGTCGGATCCCGCTACTATATCTTTAATAGTAAAGTGCTTTTTATTAAGTGCTTATATCGCTATATTTAAGCGGATTCCGAACTATTTTTATAAAGCGGATATTTATTAGCTTAATCTAACGCCGGGCTTATTAAGTTCTTTTTATTATAGTTTTAAGAGGTCCTTAAAATACTATTCCGCCGTACTTTCTCGGAGGAAGGAGGGCAATTAAATAGCTAACTTATCTATATAAGCCTTGCTTTTATTAGCGTTTTAGCGGATAAAGTCGATAAAACGGTCTACTCCTTAAAATATATTAGCCTTATTATCTTCTTAGACTTTATCGAAGGATACTTTTAAAGGTCTTAATAAGTTAAATCTCCTTATATCCTTAGCTTATAGTTAAGGTTTTTCTTAAAGCTTAGTAAGCGCGTCTTTTTTTCTTAATGCTTAAAGGAGACTAAAGAATTATTCGTTTAATATTATTACTATTCTTATTAAGGGGCTTAAGACTATACTTAGTCTTAGTATTTATACGCTTAGTATAAATAGGTTTAGCCTGCTAAAAGTATCGCTTATTACGTCCTTATCGCTTATTATTAAGGTCTTAGTCTTAATACTCTCGCTAAGCGCTTAACCTTCCGTTTTATACGCGTCCCGGAATTAAGTACGCTATAAGGCCCCTAGCTTAAGAGGCTTGTTTTTATTAATCGAGAGTCCCGAAAATGCCTTAGTTAGCGCGGTTATAGCGGACGAGGCTAAACGGTAATACTAAACTAAGAAACTACTAAGTATCTTTTAAGGTAGATTTCCGGTTAAGGCCTTTAAGCTAAACTTTATTAGTAATATATAATAGAAATATCCGCTAAGCTTATCGTCTTAAGGAAAGAGTAACTTTATTATAAGCTCGATTTAAAGAGTATTTAGCGGGCGGGGAGCTAGATAGTTTTAAGGTTAGCTTATTCTTACCTTTTTTATTTAAAGGATAATCGATTTATTTAAGTAATACCGAATTTAGTTTACTTAATCGTATAGATTTTATCGTTTTATAGTCTATCCTTTATTAGTATTTTAAAAGTAAATCGCCTCTTAAAAAGTAATAGTCTTAGCCTAGCTAAATAAGACTCGTTTTACGTCCCGTTTAGCTTTATAGGCTATTGCGGTATAATACCTTAAAAAAAGGTAAAGGAGATTATTAAACTAGTATACTTAGTAAGCCGCGGCCTTTTTCGCTTTTACGGCCTACTTATCTTAAAGTTCTATTATAAGCGCGTTAAGAAAGAGGTGCTTATTATTAAGGTTAAACGTAAAGGCTAATAAGAGCTTCTTATTAAAGAAAATATCGTTTAGTATTTAACTTCTTATAAGATAAGTACTTAATCGTATAATATAGTTACCTTTAGCTTAGCGGATATTTAAGGGATTTCTATTTAAATAGGTAAGAATTGCTACTATTTACTACGCTTTATAGTATAAAGATAAGGGGATAAAGCGCAGACTAATTACTACTAGTTAAGGCCGGTACTATAAACTAATTACTACTAGTTAAGGCCGGTATTCTAAACTAATTACCGCTAGTTAAGCTAGTATAATAAACTAATTACTATATATAAATATATATAAGGGTTTAAAAATAGTAAAAAGCTTATTTATTCTTAAAAGCATAGCTAGCTACTTTATACTTAGTTCTTTATACTAATTTTAAGGATCTTTAACTATATTATTTATAGTATATAAATAAACTATAAATATCCTTATAAAATCGCTTAATAAACTAAATATAAGCCCGGTTAAAAACACTATAAACTATAGTTAAGGAAATCCCTTAAATATCCTTAAATATCCCTTAAAAATTAAGGTAAGGTTTATCCTATATCTTTTAAAGTACTTTTATAGTTAAAAACGGGTTAAACTATAGTTAAGATATCCCGCGGAAATCCTTAAAAATCCCTTAAAGATACCGGCGGAATCCGCTTAATAGTTTTTACGGTATCTCTTATAGTTAAAGATATCGTAAACTATAGTTAAGTAAGCTTTTAACCCTTTATAGTATTATCTTAAAGACCTTAGCGGGGTCCGACCGGTAATATTCGTTATATCTCCTTAGGTAAGTCTTCATAGTACGTGCTTTAAGCGTTCTTATTACGGGGTTTTATAGGGCTTCCTTAAAAGTAAAGTAAGGAGTTTAAGCATAGCTGTTTAGATTCCGTAAGAAGGACTAACTAACCCGCGCGCGACCTTATTATAACGACTAAGGCTTATAACTAAGCCCTTACTTATTATAGCTAGTAAGAAGTATATACTTTAAAGAAAATGCTTAAAGAATTAAAAATAAGGTATATATAAAAGAGACTTAGTATATAGCACTAATATATAGTGCTTAAGGCGGAATAGATACGAACGAGAGAAATAATTATATATATTATTAAGATTATAATAGTTAATAAGCTTCTTTATTAATTTAAGGTTAACTTAAATTATATTTTCTAAAAGTCCTTTTAAATTAATATACGAATTAAGCTATAATTATTACCTATATCTACTACTTTCCCCTGCGTATTATCTAACGGCGCTTAGCTTTTTATTATTGTCTATAATTAACCTATTTTAATAATCTAAGCGGGACCTTATAGACTAACTAAACATATTTCCGAAATAATCTAAATGCTTATAAATCTCTTTCTTACATTTAGGATAGTTATATTTAATTATCTTACCGCGCTACTTAACACGTTCCCGTTTTACTAAGTGCTAGTCGTCGAAGTAGTTATTTCTTATATATAGACAACACTATTAAAACGTCCGCTCTTTAAGAGGCAGTTGCTTATCGCTAATATAGTCCGGATACTAAGTCGCTTTTATAAGAAGCGGGAAGGGATTAGGTCTAGGCTCTAGCTCGGAACTAGCGCTAAGCTTAGGTAACTCTTACTTAATAAACTGCCCGACTTAAGCTCTTAGCCGGGCCCGGCTACTCTTTCCCCCCTCTTTCTTATCGCATAAAGCTACTATAAGGTTAATAGCCTCGATTTTATACTAGGAGATTTTCTCCTCGGTTTAGCTTTTAAGCTAATAGCAGAAAATCTCGGCTAGTCTAGCACGCTTAAGCACGGCGAGATCGATAGCTAGCTCCTCGTATTCCTCTTCTTCCTCTCCTTAAGCTTATGCCTCGATATCTTAAGTTAGTCGGTAGTAAAAGTAATACTCGCGGTATCCTTTTACGATCCTCTTCTCGCGCTCTGCCCGCTTAGTCTTAATCTTATTTATAAGTTTTCGGATATTATCCTTATCCTTATAGCCGTTAATTCGATACCGTCCCCGCTTAAGAGTCGCTCGCTTCTCTTTTAACACCACTATCTCCGGGTCCGGCGGCGTATTAGCCTATACCTTGTCGGGCACTATATCCTTAACGGCCCGAGGGTTATAGGTAAGGCTAACGTGTGCGAATATCCGGAATAGTTTATTCTGCTTCTCCTCCTTTAAGAAGGCATTTTAGATATCGAACCGGGCAATCTTATTTAGACATACGCTATAAAAAGTAGCAAACTTAGGGTTATAGCGCATTATCTAGTTACGGACTATATCTAGCGCGTCGCCTAAAGAGCTAAACTAGTTAGTATTGCCGCCCGCCTAAGAAGACTTACTTCGCTAGCTACTCTATAAGGCGGGGCTTAACATACTATTAACAGTGTTCGCGGCGCCTCTTTAAGCGAATCTCGGCGTTTAGGGCTTCTTATGTCCCGAATTAAGGCTTTGCCGACCTATATTATAATTTAGCTTAAAGTATAGCATAGCTTCGTCGGCGGAAAGGGTAGTGCTATAAACCCGCCGGAAAACCGGCACCTTAAGCATTGACTCCTTCTACCGAAGCGGTGTAGATTGCGTCGGGCCCTAGACCTTCGTCTCGAATATATAGGATGCATCCGTTAAGCTTTACGCATTAAACGCATAATTATGCAGCGCTAGGGCGATAAGGACTATAATAGGGCAGAATATTAGCTTCCTAGTAGGGGTAAAGAAAAAGATAGTCCTAACTTATATTAATTAGCATATGCTATAAAGCTAATTAACTAAAGCGGCTTAAGGCGTATAGTCTAGGCTTGCTGTCTGCTCCCTTGTGGTTAATAAACTTAATAGCTATAACCGGGACGGAACTCCCGGTAGTAGGGTAACGGACGATTATTATAAAGATATCCTTATAGCAGAGAGCTTTAGGACGACCGCGCTTAGTCGTCTCTTACGCAAGCAACTTAGCTAGCTGTTAAGATCCTTTATCTATCGCCTCGTCTAACTCCTTCTCGCCGTTAGTTAACTAGACGACTTTCGAGCTAAAGAGCTCCTCGATAGAACTATCCTTCGGACTCTTCCTCTAACTATCTACTAACTCGGCAGGCCGTGCCTTAGTATAGCATAGAATCTAATAGCAGCCCGCTAGCTAGATGCGATAGCGCTTAAGGGCAAAGGTGCTAGCATTATACGCTATGTTAAAAGTTAAGATAACCCGGAGGCTATCTACGTTTAGGACTAGCTTGCTATTAACGTTAGGCGCCCGGAGGCCAAACTAAGGGACTAAGAAGTTATAGTGATACTAATAGCGCGTTAGTAGACTTAGGAATTAGATATAGTATAAGGTGCTACGTTAGCGGTACCTTATAGACCTCTTTACTATTATTCCGGTCTATATATCGTCTAGTAATAGTTATATAGAGCTGCTAGAACTAACGTATATACTCTTCCGATATACCCCACGACTTAACCTTATAATTTCCGCAGATAAAGAGGAAGAAGTCTATTATAGTTTCACGAGCTAGGTTCTAGATTGTCGCCTTCTAGTTACTAATCCGATTATTAGTATAGTACCTATATCGTCGAGTTTAGCCCTTAGTCCGAACGCGTAATAGGGATAGTACGACATACCGCGTCTATTTTTTAAAGATGCTAGTAACGTTAATCTTCGTTTTAATTAAGTACTTCGGCTTAACGAAACGAACGTCGCGCAGCTACTTTCGGTTTCTAGCGTGCTCCTCGGCTAATAACGGCGCTAGCTTCACGACTCTCTCGGGCTCTTTAGCGGTGAAACGCTAAAGGAAGTCAAGGTAATGCTCTAGGGGAGCGTGCGCGAGGGGGTGTCGGGGGATAGCGGTCGATATAATTACAGGTAGGTTAAGCGGTAGGTTAAGCGGGAAGATACAACTGCCAATGTTAAGCATTAAAATAGGGGCGTATCCGCTATTTAAGGCAGATGAAGGCCATACTGGCTGGCTGGCAACGCGGCATTCTGCCTGGGCGGCGAGAGTTAGGACAAGGCAGGCCGAGGGATGAGCTAGGATTGGTGGCTCCTTCGCGAGGGAATTGTAGGCCACCGTAGCATACAGCGCTTAGAGGTAGACGGTACCTAGCCAAGCCCCGCTTTTAGCTGGTGTGCCTTAATGCTAGAGCTGCTGAAAATAGCAGCACAAACCTCCGGATTAAGCCGCTCTAGCAGCGCTTCTTGCATTTATAAAGTAATAAAAATAGTAAATAGTAAATAGTATAATAAGTTATAATATTACTTAGCTACTTACTTTATTATAAAACGAAAGCTTATAAAAAGAAAAGTCTTTTAGCTTTAATCGTAAAGGCTTATTAACTACTTATTAAGTTAAAACTAAAAGCGGGGCTTTTTACTTAATATATTCCTTTTATTTAGTTAGCTTATTATAAGGGAGTAAAATATACTTTCCCGCAGCCTATAGGCTAAATATAGTATAAATAACACGCGGTATAAATACGCTAAAATATTTATTAAATTTACTATACAATTTTAAATACTATATATTTTTTTATTATTATTTTACGTATATATAAGCAAGATATAAGCAGATTAAGAAGAGGTATATATAGAAACAATATATATAATCCGTGCTAAGTCGCTACGCTACCTTGTATTCCTTATAGAATTAATCCTTAAGCTTATAAATAAAATATTAACTTAATAATACCTATTAGCTTACTATATATAACTACGCTAAATAAGGAGCTCTTTTCTAAATTACTTAAGTTACTTATAGCTTAGGAATTATCTATATAAAGAGGCCTTAGTCCTCTCTTTATCTTTAATAAATTATTAACCTTATATATATATATCTTACTTATTTCTTTACCTTTTTATATACTCTTTAAATCTCTTTAATCCCCTTACTTATAGCTATATACCTACTCTTTTTATACTTATTTACTCCTTAATTAGTTATAAGCCCGGCTTCCTTTTAAGCTAGACTTACCCCTAGCCCTTACTAACGTTTTTCTAACTATTATATAATAAAAGAATTCTAATAAAACTCTTTCTTACTTCTTATATAGTTATACTTACTAAGCGTATTTTCTCCGGAATTCTCTTAATATCTTATTAGACTTAGCTTCTTAGTTTTCCCCCTCTTCTCTTTCTTTTTATACCTTATGTTTTTATAACTATATTTTTAAGACTATATTATATATAAAAAACCTCTTAAAAACCTTTCCCTATATAATAAAAGACGCGCTTTTTAATAGCTCTTTTCCTTATTACGCCTACTTTATATAAAGTCCTTAGCTCTTTTCTTTAATCCCTCCTTTATACTCCTCGATTTTTAATCGGCTATTAAGATTTAATAAACTAGTAAATCAACCCTTTAAAAGTCTTCTACTACGTATTAAAGGACGTACTTTTAAAAACAATTTTCCTTATATTTTGTAAACCTTTTATATTACGTTCTTTAACTAATACCTCTTTATTTAATATTTCTTACTCCTCTTTTTTTAATCGACTTTTATACTAAAATACCTCTCGAAAGAATCTATAAAAATATAGCTACTAAGAACGGCTATGAATTTAGTAAGCTAAAAGGTTCTTTAAATTATTTCTCTTAGTTACTTTAAATAAAATCCGTTTTTATTCGGGAGAAAGCCGCTAAAGCCGTCTCTTAAGATCTATATACTAAATCCGCAGAAATTCTTACCTTTATACGTCTTATAGTTAAGGATAGTCCTCTCTCTTAAATAAAACACTATATAACTATAAAGTTAGCTTAAGAAGCTTTAAAAACCCTTTATAACTTAGTAAATTTAACCTTAAATTTTCTTCTTATAAAAGATTTATTTAATATAACCCTTAAAACCTATACTTTAAGTAAGTTATATTTTAATAGGATAAAAGAGCTTTTTAATAAACTAAATATATAAGAAATTAAAATCCTTAAGGTAGTAATTATTACTTAGATTTTAAAATACTTAAATAGCTCTTATTTTAGCTTTATAACTAATATTTTCTAAGCTCCTTAAGATAACGCTTAAGCTTATACTTTAAAATCACTTTCTTCCTTTTAAATTAATAGGTTTAAAAGGATTAAAGCTTTAAAAGGTCCTTTTTTAATTAGCTTTTCTTTTTATATAGTAAAAAACCCGTCTTTTATAAAATTTATAAGGAAAAAGGCTATACTATAAAAGACTATTTTTAGCTTAAGGAAAATAAAGATAAGGTAAAAGTAGTAGGTTTTAAACTAAAAGCTTTTTTTCTTTTTTTTTATAAAAGGCCTCTTTTAATTAGACCTTCTTAAGACTATTTTTATAGGAATAATAGGCGTTTTATGCTTATGCCCTCTTTAAAAGAGTCTTCTTAAGATAGAGTTTTAGTTACTAGAAAATTAGTAGTTAAAGGCTAAAAAAAAGATAAGTTTCCTCCTTTAAAAAGTCCTCTCTCTTTAAAGAAATACTTTATATTTCCGACTCCTTAGCTTAAGTAAATAACCCTCTTCTTTAACCTTTTATACCCTTTATACTATCTATATTCTTTATACCCTTTATACCCTTTATACCCTTTATACCTTTTATACCTTTTATACCTTTTATACCCTCTATCCCCTTTATACCCTTTATACTTTTTATACCCTCTATACCCTCTATACCCTCTATCCCCTTTATATTTACTATACCCCTTTTATATATACCTCTTTTATAGACCTTTTTAAAAGAGAAAAAGAAAGCTAAAATAAGAAATATTATAAGACCTTTAAAGCCTTTTCTTTCCTCTATTTCTTAGGTTATTTTTAAGGTAGATAATAATATTCTAAAAATAAAAAAAGGGAATATATATAACTTTATCTTTAATATAAGGGCTTTTAAGTCTATAGTATATAATAAGTTAGTCCTCTCTTCTTATAAAGATATATATATAACTATTATTTAAAGAAAAGCGTTTTCTATAATAGTTAAAGGCGTAAGAGATTTATATTTTAAATTTTCTAATAGTAATATACGCTATATATTAAAGAACTGCCTTTATATACCTTATATTAGTATTAATATAACAAGCCAATTATCTCTTTATAATATCTTTGCTTTAATAAGCAAATATACTATAACTCTCTTAAATAAAGAGGTAAATGTACTTATATAAAGCTTTATTAATAACGGCCTATATTATGTTCTTATAGTTATAAAGACTCGTTTCCAAATTCATAATAGAATATATAATATAAATAGCTCTATAAACAATATACTTTTAAACAATAGATTTATAAACAATATAAACAATATAATATCTAAAAATAATATACTTATTAACAATATACCTATAAATAATATACTTATAGACAATACCTTTATAAATAAAGATAAAAAGTCTTTAGATAAAAAGAAGACTATAAATATACTTTTTTAGTTAAAAAGACTAAGATATATAAATTATAAATTACTATATAGATACTTAAGAAAAAAGTATTTTAAGATAAATATAAATAAAGCTAATATAATAAATATAAAACAATGCAAAGCTTATATAAAAGCTATATAAATAAATAAAAAGAAAAAGACTTCTTTAAAAAGTTAATATCTCTTTTTAAATAAAATATATACTAGTATTTAAGGCCTTATAAAAACTCCTACTAATAATAAATATATATACTTTATATTCTTTTTAGATACTATAACTAAATATCTAAGAATATACCTTATAAAAAGTAAGGCAGAATATCTGCCTAAATTCTTAGAATATAAGCAGGAATTAGAAAATAATATAAATAAGACTACTAGAAAAAAAGTTTTCTTTAATAATATAAGAGAATTTATATATAATATAAAACTATACTGCTTATAAAACAGTCTTATATATAATATAAGTCCTATATATACCCCTTAATTTAACGGCAAAATAAAAAGAATAAATAGAACTATACTAAATAAAGTCCGGGCTATGCTTTTTACCTTAAACTTACTAAATTTCTTATAAAGTAAGGCTATTTTAGCAGCTAAATATATATAATAGGTCCCCGTATTCTATTATAGACTTTATATCTCTTATAAAAAAGAAGGATAATATAGCTTTAGGTTTAAAAGACTTAGATAAAATATATAGTATTAAGAAGTACTATATTTTATAAGAATAAAACCCTTAATAATAAACTAAAGCTAAGAGCGTATAAAGGGGTAATAATAAGCTATAAAGATACCGCTTATAAAATATATAACTTTTTTAAACGAAAAGTAATAATTTTCAAGATATAACTATACTAAAGAATGACTTCTTAAATAAAAAGGAATATACTAATTTTAATAATATGCCCTCTTTAAATAAGCTGCTAAATAACTATAATACTAAAAATAGTAATACTAGTAATAATAATAATCATAATAATAGCAGTAATAATAATACTAATAATACTAGTAGTATAAATACTAGCAATATAAGTAATATAAATACTAAAGATACTAGTAATATAGATAATAATACTAGCGATAATAATACTTAGTAAAAGAATTAAAGGATTTAAGTAAAAATACTTAAGAAGAATATTAAATACTATAAAGATTTTATAAAATACCTTATATATAATATTATAATTAAAAATAATAATATAGAACATATTCTTTTTGTTATAAAAGGAAATAAAGATCTTATAAAGCCTACTACCTATAAGCAAGCTATAAATAGTCCGTAAGTAAAAGACTAAGATAAAGTTATATTAACTAAACTAAACAAACTTATAAGTCTACATACTTAGGAAATATAAGAGCTTCTTAGTAATAAGGGGGCTTTAAGAGGCTAATAGGTTTATAGAATAAAAAAGAATAATAAGAATAATATAACTAAGTATAAAGCTCGCTTTATAGCATAAGGCTATAAGTAAATATACGGCTTAGACTATATCGAAACCTTCACTACAACCGCCATACCTAAGTCTACTAAACTCTTATTAATACTAGCTATAACTAATAATTAGTAAATACTAAAATACGATATAGAAAATGTATTTATTTATATAGATATAAATATAAAAATATATATTAATATACTATAAGGTTATAAAGACTATATTATAAATAAGGACCTTAAGTATAAAAATAAAAAGCAGTATAATAGAAATAAAAAGCAGTATAATAAAAATAAAAAGTTAGTTATAAAATTAAAAAAAGCTTTATACGGTCTTAAATAAAGTCCTATGCTTTAGTATAACTTATTATTTAAGGTCTTAAGCGAGCAAGGATTTTCTTAACTACTTATAGACGAAGGGGTATTTATAAACAATAAGCTATATATAGCTATATTAGTTTACGTAGACGATCTTTTATTCTTTAAGCCTATAAAGAATTCTATAACTTATATAATTAATAAAATAAACAAGGACTTAAAGAACTATAAATAAAGCAAGAAAGGATATATATATATCCTAAGAAGAGTATACTCTTAATAAGATAAAGGAATTTAATAAATAAAATATAAGAACCTTAAAACCCCTTGCTATAAAGAGAGTTAAATTGAAAAAAACAGAAGACTATATAGCTATAAAAGAAGATACCTTATTATATTAAATATAAATAAGCTTATTACTATTTTTAGCATTATTTTTAAGGCTAGATATATTATACGTAGTAATATTATATGTTAAATTTACTTTTAATCTAGAAATACTATATTTTAAAGCACTAAATACAATCTAGAAATATCTTAATAAATATCCTAGCCTAAACATATACTATAACTATAATATAGCATTTAATATACTATTTTTCAAAGCTTAAACTAATGCTAATTAAGCTAGCGATCTTATAAACTATAAGTCGGTTTCTAAATACTATTTCTTAATAAATAATAACCTTATAAGCTAGGCTTACTAAAAATAAAACTTTATAGCACTCTCTATATATAAGGCCGAATATATAAGCCTTAAGGAGGCTAATAAAGAAGCTTTAAATTTATATAGCTATTTTAATATTATAGTAAAAGGAATATCTATAAATATACTTAAAAATAAAGTCCTTATAATTTTTATAGATAATTAATCTGCTTTAAAAATAGCAAAGAATCCTAAATCATATAAGCTAAAAAAACATATAGGCTTAGTATATAATTTTATACATAATAGTATTAAAAAAAGAAAATAGAAGTTTATTATATAAAATCTAAAGATAATATAGTAGATATATTTACTAAGGGATTAGGTTTTATACTATTTAATAAATTCTTCACGTTTACTAAGAATTAAAGAGGTTTTAATATAAATTTCTATAATAAAGGTTTTTAGCTATTCCTTACTTTTTTAAGCTTTCCTCTATATAACCTTCGGCTTTTTACCTATATAAAGGTTTTCCTTAAATAATAAAATAAAGAGGTTTTACTTAAAATAATAATAATAAGTTTTTCTTTTTAAGAAAGATTAAAAGCTTTAAGTTTTTCCTTATAAAAAATAGAGTTTTTTAAGCTAAAAAGAAAGATTTTTTCCTTATTTTAAAGGGGTTTTACTCTACTTTAATTAATATGTTTAAAGCGTACTTATATACTATAAGTACCCTTTAAAGAAGGCTATAAGGGAGTAAAATATACTCTCCCGCGGCCTATAAGCTAAATATAGTATAAATAACACGCGATAAAAATACGCTGAAAGATATATTAAATCCGCTATATAATGCTGCATACTATATATCTTTCGTTATATTATTCTACGTATATATAAGGAAGATATAAGCAGATTAAGAAGAGGTGTGTATAGAGACTATATATATAATCCGTGCTAAGTCGCTGCGCTACCTTGTATTATTTACGGAATTAATCCCTAGGCTTATAAATATAATATTAACCTAATAATAGCTATTAGCCTACTATATATAACTACGTTAGATAGGGGGCTCTTTTCTAAATCACTTAAGTTTCTTATAGCTTAGGAATTGTTTATATAAGGAGGCCTTAGTACCCCCTTTACTTTAAATAGATTATTAACCTTATATATATATATCTTACCTATTTCTTTACCTTTTTACATACTCTTTAAATCTTTATAATCCCCTTACTTATAGCTATATACTTACTCTTTTCTATACTTATTTACTCCTTTATTCCTATACTATTAATACTATTTTTATAACTATCCCCCTTTTATAATAAACGCTTTTAGCTATTTAGTTAAAAGTATATTAAGTATATTATTTATAAAGAATTTATAATATAAAGTTATAATTATATCCTTAATTAATATTATTAAATAAGTATATATAATTAAAATATAATAATATATATACTTAGTAATTATATATAATTAAAATACAATATTAAATATATAAGGTTATATATAAAGTTATAATAACGTTAATTACCCTTAATTATAAGCATTACGCTTATATATTAATAATAATATATTAATTAAAAGTTTATTATACTTATTCTTTCTGTTTCTTTTTTACTTTTTTATAATTATTTTACTATTAAGTTTTTTATACCTTCTTACACCTTTTATAATATTTATTTTATACCTCTTTATTATTATTAATATACTTTATACTTTAAAGCCGCGCTTAACTAATAAGCGCGCTAATTTCTTATATTAAATATAGTATTAACTTTTAAAAGGTTTACCTTTAAAGCGTTATAATTATAACTAAAGTTCTCCTTAAGTTCTTAACTCTTCTTTAGCTAAAAAAGCTAGTATTAATATTAAAAGAAGTCGGGCTAAGGAGATATTTAGCTTATAGCTACTTTATAATAAAGAAACACCTTTTAAAAAGGTACTATATACTTAACTTTGCGCTTATCCTTAAGGATGTGGTTATAAATACGCTTATTAATAATTAGTAAGTATAAAATAAGTTTTTTACCTTTAGTACTAGTAGTATTAATAATAATATTACTTTTTAAAAGTAGTAATAATAGGATAAATTAAGCCTTAAGATATTAATAATCCTTAGCTATAATACTCCGCTTTTTATACATCTTTTTAAAGGAGAGTAGCTTAATATAATAGGCGATAGTAATAGTAATAGTAATAATAATACTAAAATTAATAAAAGTAATAATAAGGCTAATATCTTTATTATTTTATAAGCAAAATATATATAGTTTAAAGTTAAGGCTTACGCTATTTATATTAATAGTATAATATCTATTTAACCTTAGTATCTATATTATTTTTATATTAGTATTATAGCTTATAAAGTATTTAAGTTAAAGCTTATTAAAGTTATAAAGATTAATTTTATTTTCTTTAGTATTACTTTTATAAAGTATTAGTAGTGCTATTTGTATATAGCTACTTATAATTAAGTTTATTATTAATTAACTATAGTTATTAATTAAATTTACTATTATTATTTATTAAACTATTTATTATTGCCTTACTTATTTTTAATTACTCCTTATTATATATAGGCTAATAAATAGCTACTAAATCAATAAGATAAGAGCTTTACTACTTCGTTACCTATTTCTACCTTTTATTTTTAAGCTAATTCTCTTTATATAAATTGCTCTCTTACTAAATACTTTAAATAGGCCTTCTTTATATTTAAGAGTTATAAGCCCGGATCTCTTTTACTACGTATAAAAAAAAAAATTAGTTATTACGGCACCTTTAATTTACTACGCCCTTTTTAGTTAATTACGCCCTTTAAGAGTAAAAAACGCTTTCTTTATAGAAAATCACTTATAAAAGCATCTTTATTTACGCCGCCTTAATTTCCCCCTCTATTAAAATAAAAAGATTTGCAAGCTCTTTAAAGGGAACTGCCCTTAACGGTCTTTTTAACTAAGAGGGTTAGATTTTAACGATCTAAAAATACGCTACTTCCTACGGAATTTAAGATTAAATTAATCCTTTAATTATATTAAAAAGGCCCTTTTTATAGCTTCTTAAGGAACCCTTAGTCTTATAAGTAAATCCTTAAGTAGAGGTTACTAACCTTTTTATTAATAATTTAAAAACCTATAAGTTCCTTTACTTTAAGTATTAAACTAATTTATAGAGCTATATAGACTAATAAAAGGCCCTTTTTACTTTATAGTAATATATTATAAAAAAATTAGAAATTACTATTTTATAATCGTAGATATTTATAACGTTCTTACTAAGCTTTCCTTACTATAAAGATAGGTATAGCCCTTTTCGTTAAGTAAGGAAAAAGAAGTCCTTATAAATTTTTAAAGGATTTTATTTTTACTAAATCGAACTAACTTAGCTACTTAAATCACAAATTAGTAAAAGGCCTTTATAGATATTAAAAAAACGTAGATTTTAGAAGTATAAGGCCTACGCCTTATATAGAGCTTTTAAAGGCTATTTTTAGCCTTAATAGCTCCTTTACTAATTATTAAATTAACTAAATACACGACGAAGCGAGATAAAATAAAAACGGGTAGTAAGAGATCTTTTTAAACGGCATTATAAAGTTTTAGAGATTTTCGAAAGGCAATAAGCTACGAAATTAATAAAGAAATCGAAATCTACCTTCTTTACTACTTTTTAAGGCCACTTTTTTAAAGACCTTTCTTCCTTTTTAGCCCCTTTATTGCCTTTTTGCCTTTATAAGAAATAGTATTATTATGTAAACTGTTTTTATTATAACGAAAAAATACGACTAAACGGATAGAAACCGAATAATGAAATCTAAAAAACGATCGATAAATTCCTTACTATCCCTCGCAATAAAGCCTCGGTCGAAAACGCCCTTAGCAAGGCCGAGAAATATAAATCCGAAAATCTTTAATCGGATTCTAAATCCTTAGAAAACCCGGATTAAATAAACACTTTAGTATAAACCGTAGCCGCAGCTAAAACAGCCCCTCTTACTATATTATAAGTACTTATATAGACGTACTTATTAAAAAACCTATTTATTTTTAATTGCGGATTAGATAAGTATATTTATAACGCCTAAGACCGCTTTTTAAATTATATGTTAACGTTAGCCTAAGCTTTAGCGGGCTTTAAAGAGTCTTTAATCCTTAGTTACGGCACTATCTTTGTACGAATTTCTACCGGATTATTTTAGTTAAATAACGTTGCCTTTATACTAACTTTTTATATAAGCGTTACTTTCTTACTAAAACTATAATAAGTAAAAATCCACTAAAATCCTTATATAAGTAGTATTTTTACTACTATTAAGGAAGTCTATAAAACGTAGCTATTATATAACTAATACGTTATTAAATATAAAAAGATTAAAGCAGCTTCTTTTTTTACCCCGATTCCTTCCTTATCTTTTTCTTTTTCTTCCTTAATAAAAGAAAAAAAGGAACTTACTATAACTATATCTTCCTCTTCTCCTTAGCTTTAATATAAGAGATTAGGGCACCTTAACGAGTAGGCGTTGCGAAAAACCCTGTTTAATAAAGGTATATTTATTCTTATATTGTTTACTATCCTTAACTACGAGCCTTATAGGCTTAAGAAAGCAAAGAGAATTATTTAACGTGTATAACCTGCTATAAAGGCTACGAGGCCTTTTTATCGGATAATTTACGACCTTTTTTTACTACCGGATTCTTATAATAAAAAAAAGGTTGCTTTCTTTATTAAGGACGATTTTACTAACTTAATTTTCTTTTACGCCCTTTTAAATTTAATTTTAAAGGAGCTTCTTAACTACCTTACTAGCCTTTAAAGCTCTATATAAAGGCAATTTAACTTTACTATTTATAAATTTATAGGGATAATAATAAAGCCTTATAAAAAGAATACTAAGAATTTATTATAGAATAAAGGATTATTAATAAACCTTTTGCCCCTTATATACCGGCCTAAAACGGCTTTATAGAACGTGCTAAGGGGGTAATTTCGTTAAGGGCCTGTACGATACGAATTTCCTTAAATTTACCTATTATCCTTTAGTTTAAAACTTTAAAAACGGCTACTTTCTACTACAATAAGACGTCTTTCAGGACTTCTTAAAGTCCTTAGACTTCCCCTACCGAGAAACTATAATTCTAGCTTATAGAGAATAGTAAGGGAATTCCCTCTCTTTCCCCCGAGTTTTCTACTATTTATATACATAGCTATAAAGCTTACCCTTTAAAAATAAAAGCTTTAAAGTACACTGTAAAAAGAGACCTTAAGCTCGAGGAATATATAAAAGTCGGCTTCTTAGTTAGCTACGACTTTACTAATATCTATCGAATTTTTATCCCTTTTTAATAAGAAGTTCGGAGCGTATAAAACGTTACTTTTAACGAGTAGTCTCTCTTTATAAAGACGGAACCTATATAAGACCTCGTATTAATTAAGGAACACGTAATTTAACTATATATTATAGATTATAATAATACTATATACGACGATTTTTAAAGTACCGAAATTTAATCGTAAGACGCGATAAAAACGACGAAGTCGAATCTTCTTATTAATACGTAGCTTCTAACTTTAAATTCCTCGCTACGACTTAATACTATAAATACGCAAAATGGACTATTAAAGAGCCTAAAAGAGGCGCCTTTTTATAATAATTTTTATAACGAAAAAACATTACGTAATATCTTTTAAATTAAGCTTTTAAGCCGCACGCCTTAAAGTGTTAATTTCGACGGCATAACTAATATTCTTATAGCGGAAGATATATTAAAGAATATATAAGATTTATAGGAGCCTTTTTCTAAGCTTTTTCGAGCTTCTTAATTTTAAAGGAATTACACTGCCTTTACCGCTTTAACACCCCCTTCTTTATAGCCTTTATAAGCTATATATAACGCTTTCTTTTATACTTTTTAGAAAACGAAGATATATAGTTAAGATTTACCGCCCCTCTCTCGATTTTAGTTGGACTTAGCAACGTACTAATTTAGTAAAGAATTTAAAAAAGCCGGAAAAGTAAAGTAGAAATCCTTATTTAAAAGAAAGACCTTCTTTTTTAATTATACGCCTTAAAATTTAGCAACTACTTAACTCTTCCTTTTAGCTTAAATATTTACTTATAAATTTAATAAGCATAGATATCTATAAAAGTTTAAGGCCCGCCTTTATATACGTGGAGACTTATAGCTTTATAAGAATAAAGAAACTTATATAGCTACTTTAAAAATAAGGAATTTTCGTATTCTTTTAGCTATAGTAGTAGAATTAGACTTTAAGACCTAATCCCTTATTATAATTAACGTATTTATTAACGCAGACCTTAATAAGAAGATCTACGTTTATTTCTTAGATAAATTTAAAATACTTAAATATATATTACGGCTAGTAAAAGCCCTTTATAAACTTTAACGGTTACCTTTTTTTAATAAAAAGAGCTTTCTTTATCCCTTATTTCCTTATAGCTTCGATAATGCTTTAAAGAATCTTATATCCTTATAGCGAATCCTATACTTACCTTCTTTTACGTTAATAAAATTATTATTATATTTCGAAAAGAAGATAAAAAGAAAGCTAAAGACTTTATATCTCGTCTTAAAAAAATATATTTTATAATTAATAATAGCACCCTTACTTTCTTCTTAAGACTACGTATTATTTAAGACTAGTAGCTTTTAAAGCTATATATTAACTAGTTTACTTATATTAATAAAATACGTAATAGATATAACCTTAACCCTTTTATTTTAAAAGAGTCCCCTTTTTCTATTCTTAAGACTATAAAAAAGAATATAGCTACTATATCTAACGAAGAAATCTACTACTACTAATCTCTTACAGGATTTATTATTTTTTTAGCAATTTCTATAAGTCCGGAAATCTTAAAAGCCTCGAATACTAACGCGGAATTTATATAAAATCCCCCCTAACAACATATATAGCTAGTAAAGTCCTTTATTTCCTACTTTTATTTCTTATGCTATTTTAGCATTAAGTTTTTTAATACTAAAGACTTAAAGCTACTTACTTTTACGGATATAGCTTTTATAAACAACCTTAAGACTAGAAATTCTAGCTAAGGATACGTTATAAGCCTTTTTAACGTACTTATCGCTTAGTTTGCTAAGAAACAATATATAGTTACTACCTCTCTTATAAAAGTAAAGCTTTTAGCTCTTTTAAATATAGTAAAAGAACTTATCTTAATTTTTTGCCTCTTTTTTAATATCTCCTTTAAACTAAATATTCGAATCCTTACGAATTTCTATAATAATAAATAGACTATACACCTTATTACTTTAAAAATCTTAAAGATTAAAACGGCCTTAAAGCACGTTAAAATCTATAACTACTAAGCTAAGTAGGAATTCCTTTAAATACATTTTCTATCAATTTTATCCCCTTAAATTAATAAGTCGTAAATAGTCTTACTAAATTACTACTAAAATAACGCTTTCTTAATTTTCGAAAGCAGCTTTGTCTTATTAATATTACGGACCTTTACCTCTTGTCTTTTATAAATCTTTACTTAAAATAGCTATTTAAGCTATCTAAGTCTTCCCCTTTTAATAAGGCTCGACTTAAAGGGGTATATTATATCTATTCCTTAATATAGTAGTAGTAGTAATAGTAGTAGTAGTAGTAGTAGTAGTAGTAGCTATAGCACGAGCCTTTTTATTATAAAATTTAAATAGCTATGCCTAGACTCCTTAATTAACTCTTTAAGAGCCTTATAGAACCCTATAATAAGAACGCTTAATATATATACTATAAAGGCTTGCTTAAAGAGATATAATAGATATTACTAGTTAGACCCCGCTAAGGTTTTTAAGATATAATTATAAAGGCTTAAAAGCCTATTTAACTATAGTTTACGATATTTTTAACTATAAAAGATACCGTAAAAACTATTAAGCGGATTCCGCCGGTATTTTTAAGGGATATTTAAGGATTTCTACGGGATATCTTAATTATAGTTAAACTTATTTTTAACTATAAAAGCACCCTAGAAAGTATAAGATAGACTTTATTACGATTTTTAAGGGATATTTAAGGATATTTAAAGGATTTCCTTAATTATAGTTTATAATACTTTTAATTAAGCTTATACTTAGTTTATTAAGTAATTTTATAAGGATATTTATAGTCTATTTATATATTAACGATAAATAAAAACATAGTATAGTTAAAGATCCTTAAAAATAGCTTAAAAAACTAAGTATAAGGTAGCTAGCTATACTTAAAAAAAAGATAAGCTTTTTACTATTTTTAAACCCTTATATATATTTATATATAGTTATTAGTCTATTATATTAGCTTAACTAGTAGTAAGTAGTTTATAATATTAGCTTTAATTAGCAGTAATTAGTTTATAATACTAGCCTTAACTAATAGTAATTAGTCCGCGCCTTGTCCCCTTATCTTAATACTAAAAAGCGTAGTAAATAGTAATAATTCCTACTAATATAAATAGAAATCCTTTAAATATCCGCTAAGCTAAAAGCAATTATATCGCACGATTAAGTACTTATTTTATAAGAAGTTAGAAATTAAACAATATTTCTTTTAGTTAAAAGCTCCTATTAGCTTTAAAGTTTAACCTTAATAATAAGCACTTTTTTTTAATGCGCTTATAATAAAACTTTAAGATAAGTAGGCTATTAAAGGAAAAAAAGCCGTAGCTTATTAAGTATACCGGTTTAATAATCTTCTTTACCTTTTTTTAAGGTATTATACTATAATACCTTATAAGGCTAAATAAGACGTAAAATAAGTCCCGCTTAGCTAAGCTAAAACTACTGCCTTTTAAAAAGCAATCCGCTT
Source organism: Ophiocordyceps robertsii (assembly GCA_027405785.1). Taxonomy (NCBI): domain Eukaryota; kingdom Fungi; phylum Ascomycota; class Sordariomycetes; order Hypocreales; family Ophiocordycipitaceae; genus Ophiocordyceps; species Ophiocordyceps robertsii. The sequence goes on along the minus strand of JAPEBW010001212.1, from coordinate 6,861 downwards.
TTAAAATACTAGTAAAAGATAAATTATAAAATAATAAAACCTATATAATTAAGTAAACTAAATTTAGTACTACTTAAATAAATTAATTATCCTTAAAATAAAAAAAGTTAGGATAAGCTAACTTTAAAACCCTTTATCTTTTTACCCGCTAAATACCCTTTAGATTAAGCCTATAATAAAGTTACTCTTTTTTTAAGACGATAAGCTTAGCGGATATTTTTACTATATACTATTAATAAAGTTTAGTTTATAAGCCTTAACCGGAAATCCGCCTTAAAGAATACTTAGTAGTTTCTTAGTTTAGTATTACTATTTAGCCTTTTTCGCTATAGCCGCGCTATTTAAGGCATTTTTAAGACTTTTAATTAATAAAAATAAGCTTTTTATACTTAAGGCCTTATAGTATACCGGATTTTAAGATATATATAAGATAAAAGGTTAAGCGCTTAGTAAGAGTATTAAGACTAAGACCTTAATAATAAGCAATAAAAACGCAGTAAGCGATACCCTTTATAAGCTAAACTTATTTAGACTTAGCGTATAGATACTAAAACTAAGTATAACTTTAAGCCTTTTAGTAAGAATAGTAATAATATTAAATAAATAATTTCTTAGTCTCTTTTAAGCATTAAAAAAAGAAGATATGCTTATTAAGCCTTAAGAAAAACCTTAACTATAAGCTAAGGATATAAGGAGATTTAACCTATTAAGACTATTAAAAGTATCTTTTAACGAAGTTTAAGAAGATAATAAAGCTAGTATATTTTAAAGAGTAAACTATTTTATTAACTTTATCCGCTAAAACGCTAATAAAAGCAAGGCCTATATAGATAAATTAGTTATTTAATTGCCCGCTTTCCTTTTAAGAAGTGCGGCGGAATAATATTCCGGAGACCTTTTAGAACTATAATAAGAAAAGCTTAGTAAGCTTAGCATTAAACTAAGCTAATAAGTCTTTGCCTTAAAAATAGTAAACAATCCGCTTAAATATAGCGATATAAGCATTTAATAAAAAGCACTTTACTATTAAAGATATAATAATAAAGTCTAACTTTAAGTTTTAAATATCGCGCTTATAATATAAAGCTAAGGCTACGCTTAATTAATTAAACTACTTAATTATAGTAATTTACTAAAAGCTAAACGTTTACTTATAAGAATTCTTATAGTGTTTAATAAAAAACTAAGATATTAATAAATAGATTAAAAAATAGAAGAAAATTCTTTTTTAGCTATAAGTTAAATATACTTAAATATCTTAAAAGTACTTATTAGCGCGGAAAAAAGAGGTCTAACTTATAAAAAGGCAAGGGCTAATTAGCTATACCTTATACGTACTTAAAGAATAGTTTAAGACGCTTTAGCTATTTATTAAAGGCTTACTAAGGCCGCGGGTTATTTTTTTAAACTGCTTAATAAAAGCGGATATACTATAAGCCTTATAGCACTTACTAAGTTAGAGGAGAAACCTGTTTAAATAGCTAAGAATATAAGCTAAGGTCTTTTAGCTTAAAAAAAAACTTTTAAAACTATATACTTATTAACGCTAAAGCTAAAGTAAGTATACCTTATAACTAAAAAAGAAACTATAATAAAGATTAATAATTATTTAAGAGACAAAGAATACAATATAATAAGAGCTTAAATAGATATAATTAAGGACTAAATAGGTATAGAAAAGAACACGTATATAGCTATAAGTAAGGGGGTTATAAAGATATAAAAAGTATGCGAAAAAGTAAAGAAATATATAAGATATATATATATAAGGTTAATAATTTATTTAAGGTAAAGGGGGGACTAAGGCCTCCTTATATAGATAATTCCTAAGCTATAAGTAACTTAAGTAATTAAGAAAAGAGCCCCTTATTTAGCGTAGTTATATATAGTAAACTAATAACTCTTATAAAGTTAATATTATATTTATAAGCTTAGGGATTAATTCCGCAAGGAATATTAAGTAGCGTAGCGACTTAGCACGGATTATATATATAGTCTCTATATATACCTCTTCCTAATCTGCTTATATCTTGCTTATGTATGTGTGAAATAATATAAGGAAATACATATAGTATGCTAAATTATATAGCGGATTTAAGAAATATTTCAGCGTATTTATATTGCGTGTTATATATGCTATATTCAGCCTATAAGCTGCGGGAGAGTATATTTTACTCCTTTATAAATACGAATAAAAGCTTAAAGAAAACCGCAATTAAGAGGGCGATAAAGTATATAGATTTTATAGCGAAGTATTCCCTTTAAAGAATAAGCTCTATTAATATATTAAAGATAAATACCTTTTTAACCCTAGCTAAGATATTACTATATTAAAACGTAGCTTAGTATAATTAGTCGTTATCCGGAAGCTATAAAGCGTTTATATAGTTAAGGCTTCTTTTAATATTTAACTATTAAGCCTTAATAAGCCGTTATAATTTACTTATATATCCTTATTAGTTTAAAAAAAGAAAGGCTTAAGATAAGTATTAAAGCCTATATAAATACTAAGGTAAACTAAAGCCTTATTTAAGCTGACTTAATAAAGACCTTTTAAAACGTAACTATAAACTTCTTTTAACGAATTTTTATTTAAGGAGTAAGAAGGACGGCTACTATTAAATAGGTAGAATTTACTACGTATATACTAAGAAGGCTAAATAGTAGCCTTATAGTTATAAAAGTAAGAATCGGCACTTAAATAGTAAAACGCTTAGTAGTTAATATATTACTTAACTAAGATGTTTTAGTTTTTTATTAAAAGAACCTTATTAACTTTATATTAGTCTTATAAATTAAGGCTTATAAAAGGATTAAAGCTAAAGTTAAGATAGTTTAGCTAAGATTAGTAATATATAAATAGGTAATTTACTTAATTAATATAATAAGTTTAGCTAGTTTTAGCTATACTTAACTTATATAAGTTTAAGCACGACTATTAAAGCATAATATAATATTCTTCCTTTATAATTTTAAGTTTATTTAAATAATAATATAAGATTATAAAAGCTTTATAGCGATAAACTATTTTAAGGAACTATTAGTACTTTATTAAAGCTATAAAGTAAGGATAATTATAGACCTTAATAAGCAGTTTTAGCTATATAAGGAGGTTAATACTACTAATCTCTTAATAGAAGTCTTAATAGAAAACCTAAATAAAATAGACCTTATTAAGGACTTCTTATAAAAGGATCTTATAGTAAACTATAAGCTTAAAATCGGCCGAACTAAGGACTTACTTAAACTTACTAAAAATAAAGGCGTCCGGATCTATACTAAGGACTTAAAATATATATTAAAGGTTTAAAATATTCTTTAATCGTTTCCTTACTTTTAAAAGGATAAAGGAGTAATATATATAAATATATAAAAATATATACGTATTTCTTTAATAAAAGAATAGTAATATTAATAAGTTATATTAAGATTATACTTATTAAGCGATAAGAATAAAAAAGTAGTAAATACGATATTTAGCTAGCTAATTAAATAAGGATAATTAAAACGAGTTTATAAGCTAACTTTATTTATAGCGCTAGTATTTATAGTATAAAAGATAGTAAATAGAAAAAAAAAGATAAGTAGTTATAAACTTATAAGGGATTAACACTGTTATTACTTTAAACGCTTACTTAATGCCCTTTTAAAGCGATATAATTAAACGCCTTTAAGGAAAGAAGTTTATTAATATAGTAAACGTATAATTGTTTTTTTATTAGTTTTAAATTTACTAAGACTACTAAAAAAGGTTTATAGTTATAAGCTATTACGGGCGAAAAGGATTACTAATAATACTTAAAGGCTTTAAGAACTTCTTAGTATTTATCTAAAGGTTTATTAATAACGTCCTCTATAAATACTAAGAATACGCGGCGGGCTATATTAATAATATTATTATTTACTTTAATATAGCTTAAGAATACTTTTAATACTTAAAAGTAATATTACCTTATTTAGACTAAAGTTCTTTTTAATATACTTATCTATATAGCTCCTTAGATTTATAGTAAACGCTATTAGCTTAATAAATATAAATAAATACGTATAAGCTTTAAAAGATATCGCGTTTTTAAAGAACTTTTAATAGCTTAAAAAATAAATCGGCCTTGCTAAGTAGCTACGCTATAAAGTCCCGCATTTCGCTAAAAAGGTTAATAACTTATAAAGATATAAGACAAAGCTACTTTAAGTAAGATAAGAAGAAGGAGTCCCCTTTAAGGGTTAAAAACGGGCTTAATATACTATAAAAGCCGCTTTTTAGCCTACCTTAAAAAAAGAAAAGGCCTTTATAAATCTAACTAAAAGACTTACTAAGCCTCAAACAATTTATTACTTTTCTACCGCTAAGTAACTATTTATTTAGATTAATATATCTTAATAATATAAAGTCGCGGTTATAGCTTTTTACTTAAAGGAAGGTATTAAATAAGATATAAAGACGCTACTAGCCCGGACTAAAGTTTAGCTTATCGTTTACTTTAGCCGCGCCTTTTAAAGCAAAGAGCCTTAATATTAACTTATAAAGCCCGAAATAGCCGGTCTAATATAAGTAGTTTATAAGTTATATACTATAGTACTATCCGTAAAAACGCTATAAGTAGTTATCCTTATTAACTATATAAGTACTTATAAAATCGTATATAAAAAGTCCTTATTTTTTACTAATATAAAGTTTAATAATAAGCTAGTCCTCGCGTCTTAATACTTAAGCTAATTCCCGCTTAAAGTATACTATATCCTAAGTATTAAAAACGTTATACCGGACGCTTTTTTATATATACTATACTATAATAATAAGCTAGTATTCTTAAACTAAAAGGGGGAATTAAAATATACTTAAGAAGATAAGATAACGGACTATATATTTCTTTATATAAAAGTATTAATTAAATTACTACTATTTACTACGTTTAAGCCGCTTTAAAGGATAAAAATAATAAGAAACACCGCCCGCTAAAATTAAAGCTTAGTAATTAAGACTAGCTATAGCTTAGTAAGGGTTATTATATTGCGGACAGTAAACTAGCAAAGCTTAAAAAAGATATACTAAGCCGTTTAAAGTTATAATTAAAATAAGCTAGCTTATATACTAGTTAGATATAAAAAGGTCTTTTAATATTTATTTAGTCGTTTTAGTAGTATAACTACGCTTAGTAAATAACCTAGCTATACGCTTAGGCCTAGTTTAAGATAAAGGGATACCTTACTTAAATAAGTAAAAAGTAAAATAAATCTTATAAAGCTATATTATAAAAAAAGATAGTAAAAAGCTAAGGAAAGAGTTTCTTATAGCTTAAAAAGGCTAGCTAAGTAGCTATAACTTATAAGTAAATTAAAAAGCGGTCTTCTTACTAAAAATATAAAAGCTATTAAAAAAGCATAAGAAGAATTAGCTACTTATATAGTTTAAATAAAAGCATAATACGCGGCCTTTATAACCTAATATAAAACTCTTTAACTAAGAGAATTAAGTAGTTAGGCCTAAGTATAAGACTTAAAAGCTACTATTAATTATAAAAAACTATAACTTACCGCGCTTAAAGTAATTAGTTATTTTAATAATAATATACCGCTATTTACTTTAAGTAATAAGGCCTTTTTAGCCTTATAATATACTTGTTTAAATTCTCTCCGCCGCTTACCCTCTTTCCTTTTCTTTCTTCTTTTTATAACTATATTTCCTTATACCGCTAGCTTTAGCCCGCCGTACCTTCCTTACTTTTATATATATAACCTTTTTTACCTTAAGCTTACGATTTTTATACTTTTATTTTAAGTCCTTTTATTATTTAATATTTCTTATAACTAAGACTAGTTACTTTATAATTACTTTTATAGCCCGCCTTTTTATAAGCCCTTACGCCTTTAATATAAAGGATATAAGTAAGCGCTTAAGCTTTATAAAAATAAAGTAGCTATCCTTTATAGCCTTAAGTCTTTTAACGAAAGTTAAAACCTTTAAGTTTAAGCCTTTATATAAACTTATACCGCTTTTTATAACCGCGCTTAAGCTAATATATTCGACTTAAATTATAATACTATAAAGGACGGCTTATACTACCCTCTTTAAATACTTAAACTAAAACGTCTTACCTCTTAGCTTTATATTATAGCGTGGTTTAAACGGCCGGTTTTATAATAACTTAGCTATACTTCTTACTTCGCCTTTATTATTTAAAAGCCCTTACTACTTATATATTTTTTAAGGTATAGCTAGAAATCTTTATTAATAAAGTAACTAGCTAATACTTAACGCCTTTAAGTTAGCTAACCTCGCTATAGTCTTAAGATTTATAGTAGCTATTATAGTTAGTAAAAACCCGTTTTAGCTAAACAATTAAAACAATATCTACGCTATTCTTAACTATATATTTAAAGCTTAGCTTAACTAGTTTATAGCTAAGTTTATAGCGGCGTCTTAAGCTATTATTGCTAAAACCTTATCTCGCTTTATACTTAGTTTAGCCCGCGCTATAAAATCCCCTTTTTAGCTTATAGTTATTATAAGCTTTAAAGATCCGTTTAATCTTACTTAATAAACGCTTTTTTCCCTTACTACTATACTTAACTTAGCTATATAAAGGTATATAAGCGTCTTACTATAATTTATCCGCTATCCTTCCTTAAAAAAAGGAGATAGTAATAACTAGCTTTATAATATATTCCGCCGCTTAATCTTATAAAAGCCGCTAATAATAACTAATATTATCCTTAATAAGCCTAGCTTTTACTACGCTTTATAGCGTAAGGATAAGGGGATAGGGCGCGGACTAATTACCGCTAGTTAAGGCTAGTACTGCGGACTAATTACCGCTAGTCGGGGCCGGTACTACGGACTAATTACCGCCGGTTAGGCTA